>CM040634.1:18449051-18618045 GCA_022818045.1 Neotoxoptera formosana
GAACACTTTTAGATTGTTTTTATGACCCACAACTTAAATTATTTCTTTAAAAATATTTGATTGAAATCAGACGCACGCCATTGTAAACTTTAAAAAATTAAATATTTATTCTTCATATTATACACTTGAAAAAATAAGAAAACCGTTCGTATTTCTGTATTTTGATGGGATCTGAAAAATAAGTAAATACTTCACACATGTATCGTTGGACGTTATTGTTACAGCGTACACTGTATTATATTTGTTATAATTTTAAAGTTTAAATTTTATTTTAGTAGCTTATTAATTGTAAGGGAAGAGGTATTTCAAACAAAATAAAATATTAAAATTTGAAGTATCGACAATATCCGTCACCGGGAACGACTCGCCATCAGGACGTATATTTTACAACTGACAAGTCTTAAAATAATATATTTGCTCGCGGGTCGTTCGACCGCACACACACACAATTTAATACATAATATTAGATAATCCAACTGCGTTCTAAGGCAGGTTCGTAACGTTCTGATAAGAACGACCGTCGAAACCCGCAGTTATACAAAAATAATTATAATAATAATAATAATAATAATAATATTCTTCAACTTAAATCTTTAAAACGTGTTGAAATAAAAATGAATTTATTGTGTAGCAACTAGTTTTAAATAACTATCTAAATCGTCCAAATGTACTAAAATCAAAATCTTAAAAATAGATATACCTAACTGATATCAGCTAGCTACTATCGCAGTACGACTTAGAGCGTAAAATCATTTTCGGTACCGACGTTATTATTGTGATAAGATATTACATTAAGTTAAACATTATTTAAACAATTTTTGAGTCCCCATTTAATCTGTTGATGTTTTTTTTGTACCCGATAAAAATCGTTTTACAAATTAGATACATTTGTTTTTGACAATTATCAGAAAGTATATTAAAATAACTGGAAAATGTAAAATTCATAATTCATAATTACTGAACACTATTAAGAAAAGGACGTGAGTTGAAAAAAAAAACTGATCACGTTCGACTTTATTATTTTGAAAAACTTTAATAACAAAAGAGAAAATACGTTCGGATAAGGTTATAAGTTATAATAACAGTCAGCCATAAACCAATGTCGCGCAGTACGGAATCTAATGCATTTCTTAATTTTAATTTTTTTTTATTATTCATCAGAATAAATAACTCGAACTATATAACGAGTTATATTTCCAAACCGACAAAAAATAATAATAATAGAATTGAGAAATGAATAATGCATTTTACCGTTATACGCTTTAATTCGAATTTCGCAATAATTCTCTAAGCACGTTGCATGTATAATGCATACGGCGGGACGAGAAAAAATATATCGTTATGTACAACTGCACGAGAGTTAAAAGTTAAACGTATAGTTTTATTTCACTGCTATGGGGTTACAAGTATGCAATTGCAGGTATTGAATAAACCACTCGAAAGGTATTGAGTGAGTAGAGAGCAATACGACCATACCGAGTTGAATTTTAAACGTATTAAACATTTAGACAAACACGGGGCCATTCGTGCGTAAAATTGAACGCCGTAGTAGTAGCATATTAAATTATTCTTATAAATACCCACTTCTTATAATCTCATAGGATTATATAACTGTTTCTTGTTTATCGTAATAATACAGAAGTTAATGTATCTTTAAAGGTTAACTGCTAATTGCCAGGGTTATATCGTCCTACGATGAAAGACATTTTTTAAATCGACGACAACCAATAATTGGAAACTATATAGCAGGACAGGTACTTTTATCATTTTTTTAAACAAGTGTCATAGACATAATTATATAATCTGTATATATAAAACAGTAAGCTGGTTGACTGCTCAACGCACAGCTCAAACCATTGGACGGATTGGACTGCAATTTGGCATACAGATAGCTATTATGGCGTAGGCATCCGCTAAGAAAGATAGCTAATTCACACTTACGGTCGCCAAATGTCTGGTCCGCAATCCACCGTAGGTGGATTGCCTACCTGATAAAGGCCTCCATGAATATCGTCTGCTATCCGCCTACGTAGGCTGACGACTTTCACTCGAGGTGACTGACTTGCTAGACACTCAAACGCGGAGCCTCGACGTATCGATTTGTACATACGAAAAAGAACCGGACAAGCGACGGGGGACCGTATTCGGCTAGACGCTCGATTTCAAAAAGACATTACCTCTACGCCGTCTCAATCACCGCGCCTTATCAAAACTCCAGACCTCCACGCCGTCCAAACCGCCTATTTTGACTCCACACATCCACGAGTTATCACAAGTCAAATACCTATCCTTTTCCTCTCCTCTCCTCTCATCAACGCCGATTCACATCGACCATTTTCACTTACACGTCGGCACACACCGCGGGCGAGACCGATGTTTCAACTATACAAGATAGCTAAAAAAAAAATCAAAATATATTGCAAATTTTGTTGAAAATTTTATAATATATCTTCTGTTCTTATTTTTGGCGTTACACCAAAAAAACAAAGTCGATTTTGTCGAAAATTCCCTTTTTTTCCTTATTTGTTTGTTGTTTTTCCTGACTCAATAGCCATCAAATAAAATATATTTGCTTTGAGAAAATCATATTTTTTTTTTTTTAAACAAAAAGTGTTCATTTGAAATCTTTATTTTTCAAATAAATAGTATTTTTTTTTTATGTAATTAAATAGTTAATTACGAATGCAAGCATCAGTAACTAGTTAAAATATATTCCACGATATTAATGCAAACAAATATAAGGTACCTACATAATATACACAATACATTATTAACTTTAATCCAAAAATAATACATCATTCTTTTAAAATAGGTACGTGTACATATGGAGTTTAAAACTTAAAAATAACAATTGTAAATAATAACAGTTCATATATAATTTATATAGATTTACAACTACAAGATTAATACTTATTTTGAAATAATAATTATATCAATTGTTTACTCGAATTAAATATTTAAGACAATATATTAAAATAATTAGATAGTTGAAAAATTAATTTCTAATTATCTTTAATACTAATGAGTGATTTGATCTAATAAGAGTAACTCTATAATCGAACAATTAATTTGTCGATTTGATATAAATATAGACATTTGTTTTATTTAAAAAATCAACTTGTGTTTCTATTAGATTAAACGATTTAGTACATTTCAATACTTCAATATTGGCCAACGTCATGTTCGTGTTGTTTACTGTTTTAATACGATTTGCCCACACTTTGATTTCGGAACAACTACCTATAGGAAACGTGCCGAAAATGTATCCACGAAAGTGGTTGAAACTCATGTTCAAATTTTATCCACTTAAACAACAACAGAAGAGAAAAATACGGCTCTGCCCCAAAAACTGATTGTTTTTGACACGTTTAATAATTTTTTTTTAATCTCTCCTCAAAAATGACTTGAAAGAAAGCACTATGGATATTACACACTTTTGGGTACGGGCTTTTTATTCCCATCTTTCTCGCCGTAGTTTGTATATTCCGTGCGGACACATTATTGAGGGTGAAGAGTGGACACAAAGGTCCGCACATTGCCAATCAGGTGAATGGCAAATAAAATTCGAACGCATATACATGTTAGGGACTAAGTGAAGTAGAAACAGTATGTAGATTTTGAAACTCCTGGTGGGATTATCTCTACTTTGCCGTTCTAGTCTGTCCTTTCACAATGAAAAACTCTATATTATATTACCGACACGGGAAACGTGATACCCCCTAAGGTATCCTATTTTCTCCAAGGCCAAAACTATTAGGCAGTTATTATTTAATTATTAGATCGGATCGAAATACCAATATACTCGAAGATAACATAGAATCTAGTAATGTATTACCAAAGTTAAAAATAAAAATATATAAATATAATATTTAGAAATATTGCCATCTTTTAGAGTCGTACAGTTAACCCGAAGGATTAATTTCATCTTTTATGAAAATCTCTACGAAACGTTTCTTGTTTAGAAAGTATTTACTGGAATATTTTGCACAGCGTTAAATCAATAATAAATGAGTTATAAAAAAAAATTCTATCAATAGTGTATAAGAAAATTTAAAAACCACTAAATCTTAGATAATATGATAATACCTATGACTTAAGAGTTTTATGAAATACGATATTAAATTTTTTACCGGTAACTCAATTAAAATAAATTCCGTTTTGGAGGGATTCTTACAGTCCTATTGGTTTATTTTATTATTAACTACCTATGAGCACAGTTACAGTGTTATAGATTATTACGCCAACACTGATTATACACCTCTTCAAAACGAACAAAATAATACCATAATCTCCATTCAGTAACAACAATATGCCTCATCGTATAAAGACGCACAGAGCATAATAATTAAAACATTGTAAAATTCTTCAAGATAAACTTATTTAAAAATATATATTCTAAGTACAGTGTTGATACAACGTACACTATACTTAAAATAACTTTGTTCACGTTTTGTTTTTGTACATCGGTTTATTAAAAAAGTGTATTTTTTTTTTACTTACGCATAAAGCACATCGTTGCCGTGTATAATCAGCTGTTGAACTGGACACTTATTATTACGCAGTTACAGTTAACACAAATAATGTCTTTGGATATAGAACACTTACAAGAAGTATTTTATTTTATTTAGTAAGTACAATATGTACCTTTAGTGTACGCGCAATAGTGATTTATGAATAAATGGTATAGGTAAAAAAAACCATTACAACAATTGGCAGGCACGAGCTCTTAAGGTGTCGAGAAAGTACATATAAAATATCTACAGCATCAAAATTAAATTTGTATACACAGAAAAGTAGTGTTTTGTCCCGGGAGAATAACGTAATTTCACATATGTGTATGCATATAAATATATATAAAATAATCTAAATATTTTCTCAGTGAGTATTCGCGTTATTTTTATTTTTTTATGATTTTAATGGGAAAAAATAGGTGTACGCATACAAAAAAATTTTAACGGTTATCTCGATAACAAAAAAAAAAAAAACTGGCAACAAATCATAAACTTTATGAGAGACCGATCAAGTCAACAAAATGTCGATGCATAATAAAACAAAAAAATCGATAGAAACATACTTACGGTTTTAATGATTCATATATTTAAAATAAATTTGTTGCATTTTTTTTTATACACCATCACCGATATCGAAATTATTTTACTATTTTTTACTCGATATCAAATATTTTCAAATATAATTACACGAATTATAACCACTCGAGTACTTAACTAATAATTCATTACCTTTGAACAACCTGATCTTCGAACAAATGATTTTCCATTTAAATTATCTTATTGAAAAATTAGTTTTTAATAAAACCTGTCTTGAGTTCAGAAATGTTAAGTTGTTTAAACTATTTACTTTATTATAATTTAGTAGTTATTTAACTTCATACATGCACCACTTGATAGAAACGCTTGTGGGTGCAAATGTTCATCGTGGTTCACAATTATCTTACTAATATTTACTACCACTATATTCTAATACGAAATTAGTAAAAATAACGTTTTTATCAAATTAAAAGTCCATATTATGTTGTTCTCCCGGAAAAATGTTCGTGTGCGAAACTACACCCTCGTGCCTCCCCTCCCCCCTCTCAAATGCCACCAGTGTCTTCATAGATACTTATTGAGTAGGTATTTAAAATTTCCATAGCCCAATATTGTAATTATTGTATTATTGTATTAAAAAATGTAATTAAAATGTGTACTTAACTACAGATTATTTTTAATGGCTAAGGGTTTATAATTTTATATGTTAGGATCCTACCTGGACTATCATAGACAAACCTAAATTCATTGCAATTAATTTAAATCGGTAAGTTATACTCTCATTACTGAGAACAGTTTCAAAATTGTTTACAATTAAAATATTGTTTCAAAGTATCGGTTTGAAAATTGAAATGTTTTCCTTCAGCTTATATACGTACACAAGACATAATATTATTAAGGACATGTTTTATTTTTTATCGTGATATTTTGACAATTTTAATCATATTATTGGATTTAATTTTTGAAAAAAATATTGTATAAGACAACTAATTTAATCTCTAAGACTATCAAAATAGGTACCTACTAAAAATATTTTTAAATTAAAAATTAATTTATAAAATACTAAAAAATTGCTCAAAAGAAGTTTTTACTGCGAATTTAACTAGTAGAGTATCTACTGAGTAAGTAGATAAGCCCTTATAAAAACATCGTAATATTACTTCATAAACAATTTATTTCATACACACTTAACCTGTTGATATTATTATGAATTTATTATGTTCATCATTATTATGTAGTTAAAGGTAAACCTGTTTATTAATTGTAACAGTTAGTCAATAAAAAAAAATATTTTAATTTACTTCAATATTATTACTAACATAGCTAATTTTTATCTAAGTAAAATACTACCTTAAATTATTCATTAAAGAATTAATATCAGTTGTCATAACAACAATGAATCAAACAAAAGTTCCATGATCATTATATTTGTAAAAAAAAGAATATATACCTATATATTTGATCCCTTGTTGTATAAATTTGCATAACTATATTATTATGGTATCAAACTTCAAACATTTTTCTTAACAAAATAATATGAGAAATCTAAAGATATAATAATATATGACGTCATTTATATATGTATATAACATAATATATTATTATAAACTTTAATTTAAATTTTCATATTCACATTACCTAAACAGTTCAATAGTTTTGCTTGTTTAAATTATTTTTTCCTTGATAACCAAAATAATTAATACGATTCCGACAAAAATATTAATATCTTTCACCTGCACACAACTTCATGAGTAAGAACTTTTTTTTTAAAGTCTAACAAATAAGCTGGTAAAAAAGTTTGCTTCCAATGCATACTTAAGTTAAATTAAATTCAGTTTTACGAGTTGGTTTTGATTCAAGTAGTTAATATAATAAATAAAAAAACTAATTTTCTAATAAATTATACCACATAAATATTCAATTATTAGCGATGGGCATTTATTTATTAACGTATCATTAGAAATTAATTTTTTAACAAATATTTTACATATTTATTTACATAATAATTATAAACACAGTGTATCATTAATTCTCTCAGCAGAGTTATGATTATTTTAAGAAAAAAAATGTTTATAATAATAGACTCTTTTACAATATTAATTTCGAACACAATAACGCGTCATTATAAGCTAACATGTTTTCATTGTAAATTTTAATTTAATCATAAAATTAGCTCAAGAAGTAGGTACGTCTTAATAAATCATAAAAGTTTTATCATTTTACAGTTCGGTTCATATGCTCATAACAAATATCTGTTCTCTTTGTAGCCGAGTCTATTATTATCTTAATGTTTACCCAGACCTCGGACTACAATTATAATTAACCATAATTTGTTGTGTGCTTACTTTTGTTCGAACATTAATTTTTACGACAATGCCAAAATAAACTCGAGCAACCTGATAAAAACTATTTGATTCATTAAAACGACGACGCAAAACACGACCCGTCGCAAAAATAGAAATTACCAACTATAATGAATCGTATTTTAATAATATGCACACAAGTCAAACAGAAGACTAAATCTATCTCTAAATTTACTTATCCATTTTTATGGGAAAGATTTGCGTATCTATGTCGTGTACTATCTAAGTGTTTGGCTTTATTGTAGCTTGTTAACGTTATTGTTGATATTTCTAACCAGAAGACTTTTTTTATTATTATTAATTCCGATTTGCCGTGTAATCTTTGTTGACGGAGAATCCCAAAACGAATTTAATATAGAATATTTGAACACAGGCCTTTTGATAACCATACCATATTATAATTCATTATTCATAAAACCATGTAATTTTTGATCATATAAATTAATATCGTTAAAGAATATTTCCTTCAGATTAAAAATTAAACGTTTGGATGTTTTTACTCAGTTTTGCGAAACCCTTTGGGATAGTCGGAAATATTATATTTTTACTTAAATCTTATTATTAATTTTAAGAGCCCACTACTTTTGGCGAATAACTCGGAACTTATCTAAACCACGTATATCCACTTTAAACGACCCTTAATAATAAGGATAATATAGTTTATTTTGTTGACTTGAAATTAATGGCGGTGATAAAAATCCATAACTTTATCGCGTGTCCAACACTATAGAGTTAAATTTTTAAAATCGTAAAATGTCCAATCAATATTTATTTACTGAAATTGAATTTCATAACAATCAATTTGAACATTAAAATATTATAAAGACGACGAGTCTTAAAAAACATATATTATTATCACAATAATATGACACAATATACAATAATTGATTACATAAAAATAAGTTACAAAAAATGTCTTTTGTTTTTTAAAATACTATTATTTTTTAATGTGAAATTAAAATATTAATTACCTAAAATAAATCGACAATAATTATATCGGATAAAGAATACACTGCAGATATAATATGAACGTATCCGTTAAGATTTTATTTTATTATTAAAATTAACTTTACATTAAAAAATAATTAAACTATAATAGTTTATACTACCTGATGTAGTGCGGGTTTTGGTTGTTAAGATTCCAAAAGTATATATGATATTGTTCAATGAATATTAATAACAATTATGGCACAGTTTCTCCTTTACCGACACACAGTATAACAAACCCATGGGAAGGAGAAGCCCAACGGCGAAGTCAATGGCGGACTAATTAATTTAATTTTACGATTCAGACAAACTGTAATAATTAGGAAACGAATCGTTCACCGTTTTTGAACGTGTGACCGTCTATATTATTATATTATATTATATTATTGTTATAATTTATTGTGTGCCATATTGCATTAAAATCGAATTAAACTCAAGGTGACGATAAACACGGCACGCTCAATCCAACATTGATATTAAAATATATGTTAATTTCAGACAATTTAATTTGTATTGCCAGTGAGTTATAAGGCTGCCGTCTGTAGTTCTGTGTCGACGATTTAAATATAATTATTAATTACAAAAAAAAAAAAATAAGAATATTCTCTACATACGATCGCACGTGCAATCAGACATTATGTGTATTAATATTATTATCGAAACAATTATATATTTCTATGCAAATTGTCTTTGGATCATTCCTTTTCGACTCATATGTCATCACTAGGGCTCGGAAGTTGTAGGAATTGCATATTGTTCTGTGTGCTCTCAATTTACCAGACCAAGCTAGAAATCTGAACTATACAAAGGCTAGTCAAAAAATTGAAAATTGAAAATGCATATTTTGCATATTTTGTCAATTTTAGCAAAAAAGGTAGATATTTCATTGATTTTATACTCATATTATACATATTTCATATTTTTCTAAAAAAATTTTATTTTTCATTCTTAACCTGTATATTTCAATTAATATTGAATATTTAAAACTCAAAATTATCAACAAAGGTATTTATTGTTATCAATTTCAAAAATACTAAAAAATTATTTTTAACTGTATTTTCAGCTCAATAAGATGTCAAAATGCCTACCAGTTATAACTTTTTTTCAGTTATATATATTAAATAGTTTTTATGTATATTATTAATTTATTAACAACATTTGATCATTTATTGATCACATTTATTATTGGAATTCGGAATAATTTTTTTGCATATTTAACATTTTTAATGCATATTTTGAAATTTTTTCGTTCATATTTGCATGCATATTTTGCCTTTTTTAGCTCCTACAACTTTCAAGCCCTAGTCATCACTATTGCTGATTTGAGTTTGAAATTCCAAAATATTCCAAAACAGAAAGCAGGTAGAGTGATGTCTACGAACAATACTTTAAAGATAATATATTCCGTTGTTTGTTGTCGCATTGAACAAAACTAAAACGAAGTAAATTATGTGTACCATCATAAAACTCGCATGTGGGCGATCGCACTCAATTCATTGTAAAACGTATTAATATAGAGAACGATCAAAATAATATATTCGTCGTATGATTACGCGGTACAGTGAAATTATTTTTTACTCGGCAAATGGTTGTTTTTTTCGCTTTATTATTATTTTAAATGAAATTGAATGGTGACCTGAAAAACGTTTCTTTGGTTCTCCTGGGGAATTTAAATTATTCCACAGTAGCACTTTTGCGTGTTCAATCGACGCGATTGCAAACCACTATATTATGTTATGTACGGCCGCGTGTGGACCATAAGGTTCTCGCAGAACCTTTTTTTTTATGGTCATCTCGCTCGTCCATATCCCAAGACCTATATTATTATAATATTACGTCGGTATGAACACCGGGATGATATTAGGATATGTGGAGATTTCGATAATTTCCTCTCGTGTCCGTCTATGACTATAATAATGCTCACATAAATATTATTAATAGTGCATACTAGGCAGGTAATCTACGTAAATATACACGTCATTAGAATGTTTTTTAAGAAACGATTAAAAATTGAAAAATAATTTTAAACCGTGCAAAACAGAACCACAATTTTCCGAGTAAATAAAAAATATTGAGTACCTATACGCTTTCAAAATAACCATTGTTTTCAAACCGTATACTCGTATATTATGTCATTATATTTTATTTACGTATCAAATGAAACGGCTTTAGATTTTGATAAAAAAAAAAAAATGTGTAAAGGTGTCAGTTTTTCTTTATAAAATATCGAATGATATAATAAAACGTGTTTATGTCATCAAATAACATTCCACAGTGTTTTAAAATGTCAGTACGCCGTGTACATAATTCTTAAACATTAATAACAGTTGCTTAATGTATGACACGGCAATAACAAACTTACTGTTAAAGTTTATGTATAACACGGCAATACAGGGCATTAATTTGTATGTTTACAGTTTTTAGTACAACTAAACATAATACACATATATATAAGACTTAAGATTTGAATCTACAAAGATTCATTTTTATTTTTACAAAAATCATTCTTTAATTTAGCTTAGAAGCATTTGAAAAAAAAATAGGAAGTATTTTGTTAAATATTCTTAGGTTTAAAAAATGCAGTTTATAATATTGCTCTAAGATACTATAACAATTGTTTTTATTTAATATCAAGGTTATGTCGGGATGGCAATGCCAAGGACCCCAAAGATACCAACAATGCCTGCCAGTGGGATCTTAATAATGTTTATATTTTTAACAATACAATTTAATATTTTGAGAATCGAGCACGATTTGTATATTAAGAAAATTATTAGACTTTCTTCCTCTCCACATTGTCATAACAATAAAACTGTTTCTATGGGTGGGTACATTATAGATATTAGGTATGTATAAAGTTTATCGATAATATCGTAATTATTATATTATAAACATACGATAATATTTTGAGATAATTCAGGTTTAATGCATATTAAATATCAAACTGTTATCTCCAAGCTCTATGTTTTAACCTACATTTTTTTTTATTATTATATCGTCTTCCTCTCAGCCAAATAATGTCTTATGCAATTTATTTTATCTTTTATATGCTATTTATACCATAATACACCATCAACACCTCGTCATCGTTAGACTTATCATAATATTGGTTACTCGAATGTATATCGTTTTTGTGCCATTAACAGCAGCTCACATTATAGCTTGTGCAACTATTTTGAATTATATTTTAAATGTTAGATATAGGCACGTTTATCGTTCTTTTCTATAGTATTATGATTCGACGTATAAGTAAATATTCCAAAATAAGTACACTTATAAAAATCTAGCGAAATATTTATTCAAAAGAAGTCAGCATCAGAATTTTAAAAACTCGTACTCTAGGTCATATTGCATGAATACTGTAAGAATATTTCCATTATATCTTAACAGTTAACAATATATTGTGTATTTGATAAATCGCTAAAATATGAATTCATCATTTTTATTCAAAATTGAATTTATTTATTTATTAATCTATTTATGTGTTTTCATCTAAATTCTAAACTATAAGTTAAAATACTGAGAATTAAAATGATCTAATTATAATAAACTTGGTAGTTTTCTTAAATACACTTTAAAAACAAGTTCAAAGTCAAAGAAAAGCACAAAATATATTAAAAAGTGTTTTAAATAATCTAATAAGAATATTATGTTTATATTGTAGTAGTTCTCTCGTACAAATTGTAATACAATATTTAAATATACATTTTAAAACTATTTTAATTTTCAAAACTTCATTATACCTTTAGATAAAAACTAAATAAATATAATCAGCAGATAACTTTTTATTCTTATAGAACTGATTGCGAAGTTCGTACAATACATAATATATATTATATATATATATCAATATATCAAAAGTTTTATGTCGTTCGAGGTCACTATTTTATTAATATATTTTTTTTTTTACAAGACCTCGTAAAGTCCTCTCTTTGCTTTGAAGTGAGACAACAACGGTGTCGGTATAATTGAGCGACTGTGTGAGTGTTCGGTTGAGTATTCACATCTAAAATGTATTGGGTATACACTTGTTTTTTTAATAAACAAAAAAAGTTTCGAAAAATTGTTTTGACATAAATAATTTATCGTGCGTCGTACGCGTATAGCTTTGCGGCGCCGTCTTTGTGCGCCGAAAGACTAAATTCTGTAATGCAAATATATACACAAGACGTCGCGCGTTTATAAATTCATAGCGTGAACTGCGGGATGAGTTAAAATTTCGCGACTTCCGTCAAAGAGGCGCCGCAAACAGAAGAAGCGGCGGGCCCGGCGCACATTTACAAACTCGCGCGCGCACACACACACGCGCACGCACAAACTCGCGCGCTCACACACACGCACACCCACGCCCACACAGTGGAGGGGACGTAATTCGTTTGGCCCAAAATTTACCCGGGTAGAGCGTATTGCTTATAATTTGGGCGAGAAATTAACCGATCGTTTAGGCGAATTAATAAATTATTGAACAATAATAGTAGCATACCGTGTACGACTTTTATAATATTATTTACTATAACTACATAATATTATTAAATCGTTTTTTTCCGATAGATAAAACCAATTTACAAATATAGAGAAATTCAAACGGAAAGCGTTCTAAAAATGTATTCTATCGACAAACGAAAAACCAATATATATATTACGAGAATATACATTAAAGTCACGGGAAGGACAATAAACCGGCAAATTTACGATAATCGATTATATTTTAAAAAAATGGGGTTGTGATACTATACTAATAAAATAAGTATGTAAAGATTATCAATATAATATTATAATAAATTAGATATCGCTGTGAAAATACCGTTTATTTTTAACCATTATACCAATCAGAGTTAACTGAGAGCCTAAGTCTCTATATTATATGAGTATGTAGCACATATTATGAGTTTCATAAATATATATAAATATAAGGTCACCCAAACAATGTATTAGATGTATATTTTAGTGGTCCGTGTACATTTCGCAGAAGTCATATGTATAAATTCGGCCAAGCGATATGTAATTTTGGGTCATTCACCCCCCTCACACACGCACACACAAATATCCCATTTTCAAACGTGTACCGCGAAAATAATATATTATAATAATAATGTGCGGTAACCGACACAGCTCATTATTACGACGTTTTTACGTTTACAGATTGCAAGGACCTGTTCGAGCTGTCGGCCATCGTTCCCAGATACGCCAAGCTGGGCGAGACGGTGGTGCTGAGATGCAATCACACGGTGGTCGAGAACCAACTGTACAAGGTCCAGTGGACGAAAAGCGGCGACAAACTGTTCCAGTACATCAGAGGACGCGTGCCGCCGTACATCAATCACACGATTCCCGGAGCCAAGATCGACGTGAGTGATCAGTTTTTTTTTTTTTCATCTTCTGTATAATATTATATTATCATTTATCATTACGATATTCTGTGTGTTTTAACCTGTACCCAATGTGAGAGTAACGGGCAAGGTGCGTTTTATAGTTGTGCACTCGCTGGTCGAAAATCGTCCGACGTTTAGGATGAAGTGCGACGACTATACGATATTTTAGCTGCAGTTTGGTTTCACGAAGATCCCTTGGTTAGAGCTCGTAGGAAAACAATATCGGGTGTAAATCACATCCGAGGAAAAACATATTATCCGGAAAATATGTATCACCCCCTTCCCCCTAAGAAAATAAACATTAATATTATTACATTTACAATTTATATACAAACTCGTAGTTATTAATACTGACGTATAATTGTTTTAGTTTTTCTAACAAGTCAACATAATATTATATCATATCGCGTCGTGTCGAGGATTTATAATAATCTAGATCCTCCGGAATTGATGTGAATTTCATATGCTTTGCGGTCGGAGTATACGCCGCGCGTCAATGTGCCCACGCATCTTCTCACCCAGTCCACCCTCTCCTCGTCACCCACCACCCCATTTCAACCCACATCCCACGGCATGCGGACGACGGGTGCGACGATGACGTCGAAACGGGATTATAATGTATACGACGTCGCACATCGGCGTGTGTGTTGTCGTTGCGCTCAGGTTCGGCGGGTTTCGCCGTCGTTGTTTGTGAACGGTCGCCGGTCGTCATATTATGCCGTCGTGTGTGTTTTCTATCGTTTTCGACCCCGTACCCACCACCCACACACCCAATAGCTGAATACACACGAACGGAACGAGTCAGCAACGGAATACCTATAACACGCGTTTGGGTCCGAAAACGCCACACAGAGATATGCCACGAATTATTAGGATACCGCGCCGCGGTCTCTCCGTCCGTCGTGTGTGTCTCCACCTAATATATATTATTATGACGTGCATAACACCTTGCAACAATACCGTACAATATATATATATATATATATACATTATATTATCAGAGACCCTATAAAATATGAAATAATCGGACCCGACTGTCAGCCATAAAACGTCATATCAACCATCGGGAACGTCGAAATGAAGAATCACGCATCTATAACTACAGAAACATAAACAAAAATAGTCATAAGTCCTCCCTCCCCGATATCAATGTAATTTAATTTCTACCATGAACAGATAAGATAAATATAATATAAAGTTATGATGACCCTTTGTTGCCAAAGGTCAATTAAAAAAAAAAAAAACACGAATAACATTAAGTATATTATTGTCTCTATATCCGTCGCGTGTGTCTTGTGTCTCCGCATAATATATATTATACATAATATTATATATTATTATGACGTGCATAACACCTTGCAACAATACCGTACAATATATATATATATACATTATATTATCAGAGACTCTATAAAATATGAAATAATCGGACCCGACTGTCGATCATAAAACGTCATGTCAACCATCGGGAGAGTCGAAATGAAGAATCACATCTATAACAGCAACATAAACAAAATTAGTTATAAGTTCCCTCCCCCCCCTCTAGATTAATGTAATTTAATTGTTATCGCAAACGAATAAGAATTTTTTTTTTTGAAACAAAAACATTGTTTTATTTTACGTATTCGTGTTTTACTGGAAAAACGAGCAAGTGACGCGTATTACGTGTCGTTTACGATACTTCAACAATAATATTATATTACACGACTGTTTCTAGCTGATCGTTTTCGTACTACATTTATGTACAGGGTGATTTTTTAAGTAAGCTCCCCTTATTTTGTTTTTTTTTTGTTTGAATTATGCTTATATTTAAATTCTGATTTTTGGAACTTTTTTAATACACCTGAAGACCATATTATTTTCGAATCTATGAGATTTTTTGTACCACTTGCGGATGATCTAGTGACAATATAAATTTCTGTTTTTCGAATAGGAATGCCTTTCATTTTAAATTAATCAGCAGATATATTATTATATTTTTTTTAATTTTGATATATTTAAATCAAATTGTGTACGATATAAGTAGATACGAGAACTTAGATGATTATTAAATGTTGGTAATTATTAATAAACTAATAACTATTGGTCTAACATATAAATAATTTGTAAAAATGGTCCTACTATAATAAATACTGTATATTATAATATTACATATTATTATAGTTTATATTTTTGTAAAATAATTTTTAAAGATTACCATTTTTACTTTTTAGTATAAAAATTGTAATAATTCAGAAATTACCCATAATAATTTTGGTTTAGATACATCAACATTTTCAAAAAAGTCATTCGCTAAATAATTTTCAGTAAAAAAACTGAGATTCTCGTTTGATAAATAAAAGTTTCTATCGCTACATGACACTGCTTAAACAGTATATAAAATATCATGAGTTTGAAAATATGGTCTTTAGGTGTACTAAAACATTATAAAAATCGGAATTCAAATAAAATATATATTGTTAAATAAAATGGAGACGAGCATGCTCAAAAAATCACTCTATATACGTGTTCGTCTAAGAAAATGTAGTCAAAAAATATATACCGCCAGAACGGGAGTTTCGGTGAGTCGTCTTACTGGTACCATAAAACGTGGTTAACAGTGCACTAGATACTATAGGTAAGTAGGTATTATAATAATCGTTCGACTTAACGAATTCGACAATATGTTTTCGGACCGGTACTATCATCGTAATAGAAATGGGAATTGAGTAACAATTATTGTATTATTATACGGATCACAGAGTGCTGCTGTATACAAAATATATTATACGAAAATACAGTTTTCATATTATAGACTTTCTTTCGGCTAACCGAATTACAATCGGAGACTCGGTGGTGAGGGACGAATAGCGAAGGGTCTTCTTCCGAGTTGATTATACGGTATTTTTTCTATTTGTTTCGAGACTCTTTGTTCGTCACTGTTCGTTTTCGCGTTAAGCCACTGCGGAGCACTATCATTATTCGGTTGATCGTCTTAAAATTGCATTACCTATATCATATGTAATAATATTATTTACTTTTTACTCGTGCGTATAAAAATAATGATGTGTAGCAAACAATTACACGCCGCGTTTTAAAATCACTACACTCGAGCGTACAGCAAACGCGAGTAGGACGCGTAATTAAAGGTGACATTATGACTAATGGCTAATGGTTAAATTACTCTTCTAATTACTAGTGGACTCTGTATATATTATATGCACACGGTGCGTGGTGTACGCATACATATTATTATAATATTATAGGATGACCTCGAGTTGGGTCCCAAACTTAAAAGATGGAACGAATTATTGGTCCCGACGTATTTTATCGAGTACACCAGTTGTGGGTCTCGGGATGTTGATTTCAAGAAAACTCGAGTTGGGTCACAGTAGCCTGCTACTGGCTGCTGCACCCTGCAGGAGACGCCACGTCCACGTCCTCCAGGTTGGTTAGAAAGTCTCCTGAAAAATTCTGTTTTTTTTTTTTTGTTTGCTTTACTCTGACATATGTATACATTAATTAAAATATTAAAATTATTATTAGATTTTTTTTCCATAAAATTTACATTAATACACATTTGGTTTAATGTATTATTTTTTTTAGTCCATAGTTAATTTTAGATTCTGAGCGAAGCGATGAATGTATTGATTCTACAATGATGTGTATGATGTGATTTTTTTGTATCTGTCACCAAGATTAAGAGCAGTAAAAGTGTTCCGGTTTTCTTCATCGTCATCTATCCTGATAGGAATATGAATGCAGTTGGTACCTGGGGGCGAGGGATTTAATTTCTCAATAGTTCTTTATTGCGTCGAGAAAAACAAAAAAAATTTTATTAAAAAACGGGAATTTTTACGCAAAGCCAATTTTTAACAAAATTGATTTTTATTTTTGTGTAACAGAATAAATAATGACCGTAAACATTTGAAAATTTCACAAAATGATTATATAAGCAATTTCTATACACAATACAATTTTTAATATGTTTTGACTTTTTTTAGCTATTTATAGACATAATTAATTTTCGCTTTTTTTTTAAATTTTTTTTTTTATTATTGCCGATAAAAAAATTTTCAGTCAGTCAAAAAACTTGAGAATGTAATAAAATGTTTTTCATATTTTGCTCTACGTGAAAATTAAAAAAAAAGTTGAGGGTATATCCCTAATAGTTTTTTATAAGCGTTTAAAGTTAAAATTTCGACAAAATACTTAAAATTCACGAAATTATGCAGTTTTTTTAATTAGGAAATTCATAAAAAATGTTCAATTTAAATCTAAAATTTGAAAATTCAACACAAGATTCTGTATATGTTTTTCAAAATGACTCCTCATCTGAGGCCTGCGTAATAATTTAAGGAGTTTTAATCTACCTACAACGATGGCGCATTATATCCGTTCAAATTCGGATGACTTTGAGTTGGGTCCCAAATTTAAACATTTTCACGATGGGCACAATTTTTTTTAAACTCTATAATATATCCGTATTGTTTGATAATAATCAATGAACTAATATGTATAGTATGTAAATAATATGTATGGCCGATACAAAAACCATAAAAAATCTCGTTGCTATGGCAGCTATATAGTGTTTGAAACATATCTATTCAATTCTGTATCACTTTTGTTACGATAAGCCCAGAGAACAGTATTATATTCTATTTTATAAAAAGTACTATTCTTTTGTTCCTCTATATTTCTCTATATTTACTTGGAATATATTATTATATCGCCATGAATAGTGAAAAAGATCATGTTTCATCAGAAGATGTTACCCACGGGTCACCGCCTGCCGATTTGCCACCGTCCGCCGACATGATGCGAAAGAAGGTTTCAGCCGATCAGCCAGGACAAAGCCCGACCGAATTCACATCGGAGTTGAAGTCTGGAGATGCGAACGAGTTGATTAAGACTTGCGCAGGTGACGCTATCGACATCGGGTTACCGACCGGAAGCACCTCTGCGGACAATATGGTGTTGACCGATTCGCCGCTGTCAGCTGACTCGGTAAGGATGGTTCCAAATGAGATTGTATTTGGAAATTGCGATGGAAAGATGTTTCGGTACTATGTGTCCATTGCAAACGCTACAATAATGACGCCTGTCGATGCCGACTTGGAGCCGAGAGAAAGCCCAACTGAAACAGCTTTCGAGTTGACTTCGGATTCGCCGCAGCCGGAAGACTCTGTACAGACGGTTGTGGCTTATCCGCCGAGAGAGAGCCCAGCCGAAATCACATCGGAGTTGACGTCTAGCGATGCGGCCGAGTTGATGACGACTTGTGAAAGTGACGCTATAGACATCGGGTTACCGACCGGGGGCACCTCCGTGGACAAGCTGGTGTCAACCGATTCGCCGCAGTCAGCCGATTCGGTAGATATGGTTCCGCCAGGACGTGCGGATATAGTCTTAGACGATTGCGCCGGAAAGACGTTTCGGCTGTATATGTCAATGGTGAACGATGCGGCGATGACGCCTATCGACGTGGAAGTTGATACGAACACGCTGCAGTCCTTACCGTCGCCTCCAACGCGGGTTCGGCCGGCCGAAGAGGAGGACGGGAATAAGGCAAGCTGCAGTTATCCGGCGAACGTCGGAGATCACTTTGTCGAGTCCGGTTCAGGGGATTGCGTCCCATTGGAATTGGATTCGGCAGAGAACGAACATTTATCGGTGAACGACGTAGAGACAGCTGCTGATGTGCAGTTAGTCAAACAGAAACGACGTCGCACCATATGGAGCCGGACCAAGAGGTTTTTCCGGCGCATGCTTTGTTGTTGTGCCCAGCAATAATTTATATTGACTACTTTGTTTTGAGTTTAAATAAAAAACCACGTTTGGTTGTTTAATTGGTTTTCATTTGATATAATATATATCTATGTATAATATAATTATTAACTTATCAATGTGATTTTAACGAGTTATAAACTTCTAGTCCAAAATTTGATTTTAGATTCTGAGCGAAGCAATGAATGTATTGATTCTACAATGATGTGTGTCTTTTTTATTGTATCAGCCACCAAGTTTAAGGGCAGTAAAAGTGTTCCGATTTTCTTCATCAGCGTCTTTTCATCTTTTTACCGGAAAGTCAACCTAATTTCTTATGATCTGTTTAAATCATTAATAATGGCAATATAAATATAATATAAAATACCTATCCCAGGCTGACAGACCGTCTCCGTTCAGAATCGTTTTTCGTATAAAATTATATATCATTGAATACAAATGTAACACTATCTATAACAGTGACCCACTCGTAACCTACTGTACAGCAGAGCGACATTCACTTGCCACATTTTTTCTTTTTAATTAGAGAATAAATATAAAAGACAAGTCATCTTTCACAAAACTTAACAACGTCAATTCTCCACTTTTAAAACGATTCATCTTCTCTCTTACAAAAAAGCCTTTTTCGGCTGTTTTTTTTTTTTGTTCAACTATGTTACTGAGCTCCGAAGTAATATATGTAAATTTCTCTCTGAATCCAAGTAATGCGTATCAATTCGAGTATTATCGTCGTTATCACTTCACGAAAACAATGAAAAGATAAAACATTAACGATGACCCAACTCTCGAAGTGATTCGGAAAGTGATCCAGGAACCCGACTCACGTTTTCCCATGTACAGGTACGAAAAGATGGCAGTAAGTTTACACGTCTGCTACTACCTACTATGCGGGATATCGATAAAACCAAACTCAAGTCATAATATGCGCATTAGAAATAATTCAATTTTAACTTCGACTATAATTATTATATTCCACGACGACAACGATTATTATGCCTACAAAATCATTAAACTCATAGACGACCACGAACGACACACCACCTAGGTAGCGGCCCGAGGTGCGACGTCTATCAAACGTCAACTCCGTTTTCTACCTGTGCGCAAAATATGCACGTTACGACGTAATACAATTATTATTATTATATTATTTTGGCGTGACGGAATACAAAGCGTGCGAATCGATAAAATATTATATCGTATATTTTGTTAAGACCTGAAAAACGGTGTTAATTTTTTATAGTCGGTATCAACATAGTCATGATAGGGAGTTCTCGAATATGCGATACGTCTTTCCGTTGCAGTTTTTCAATGAGTAAACAATATTGTCTATTCAACACCGTTTTCCAAGATGAGAATCCACTTTTACAATTATTTTTAAAATTAAAACGTTAAAACCTACGCAATATTATATCATGTCTCAACGGTGTTGCCGGTATTAATCGGGGTGGAGCGTGGGCCATATTGTGTTAAAATAATGAAACCGGAAAATAAAACGAACTCGCTCAACACACACACACACTATTCAGTGATTCATTTATTTAGCAAAATCTCTAATTGAAAATGTAGGTGTGTTGTCGTTCGAAAACGTGAAAAACTTTTTGAAATAATGAGTGTAGACGCACTCAAACGGATCTCGGCCCTGTAAACTTGGCGATTAATCATCGTCGAGTTCACTTTCACTCCTTATTTTATATTTTAATTCATGCATTTATATTTTCTAAAAACATACGAAAATTATCGGCTTAACATAAATTTGTATTTGGTCGTCATTTGTGGAAAAAAACACCATTCGCAACACCACAGAATACTTATTAAACGTCATAAAATTATCTAAACACACGTAAATATGAAGATAATATATTTTGAGATATATTTCAAAAATGAAAGGAATTTGAATAATCATAATGATATAATATTTATACACAAAATGGAAGTGTTTGCGGGTGCATGACTCGCACTTTGCAGTAATAGAGTCTGGACGACCACGGTGACAACCGATAAAAACTTAATGCGCATTTTGATTACTTTTAAGTGTGAATTCACGCGATGCTGATTCGGTCTTTATAATATAATAATTGCTCGTCAGACCGTTTGCGATCGGTTCGCGGAACGAGAGAAACAGAAGTCACGAGGAGCAAATGATTATATTGCCCCATAGTAGTTATTATAATTAATAAAAATCGTATAGATCGGTTCGCCGAGTCGGAATCGGATAACACACAGCAACAACCGATATTTTCCAAAATCAAACGGAGAAAATTCTCGGTAATATAATAATAATTGGTTCGCGTCACTGCGGAGAGGGGCGAGCATTATTGTGATTAGTGATCATTCGATCGTGAAACACGATATGACGTCGATCTGGACGTCGTCGGTGCACCTTAAGTATGAGATCAACAATTTTATTGCGATTTAACACGATTTAAAGTATTTGCAGTTGTTTACATCGCCTCGTTGAATTGATATTGTTAACGTAGGTACCTACTGAAATAATTATTATGACATTATAATCTAATCCAAATGGCCAAATTCATGGAAAATTCAACGTAATTAATATGATGGCAATAATATTATTGAAAATATTACGAAATTGAAACTATGCTAGAAACTTGTTGTTAGGACTCGTCTAAATAAATTGATCTGGATAATTATTTATTTACCTTTTTTCTCGTCTAGATAAATAATTACTACGAGGAATCTGAATATATTTTTAATTTAACTAAATATTTCACTTATCTAGATAAATTTACAAGAAACAATTTTTGGTGAGCATTTTCCAGAATTGTCCGAAAATTTCCAAATTTCATTCTCTTCGCCTCAGACGCATCTTGTGTTGTAATATTATGACATGGTCTACAAAATATTAAACCTGTAATAAATATTATTTTTTATAATATTATTATTACCTTAGCCATTCCTAATTTTATAGTTTTTTTGACGTTAATGTTTAGTAAAAAACAACATATTGTAACAAATTCAGACAAAAACAACCGTATTTTACGGCCACAATATCAAGGTTAATCTTTTTTTGATAATTATATTTAAATTTATTTTTATATATTTAAGTGATAGTTATCACTTATCTGTATTTTATCTAGATAATGTATTTTTATCTTTTATATTGTAGAAATATGAATTTGATTTGATTATTTTTATCTGTAACATAGATAAAATAAAATGTAGTTATCTTTATTCTGATGATTTTTTTTTGTTATATGGTCCTAACGCTGGCTATAATAATGATAGATCATAAAATATAATATAATTAGATACCTAGGTACGGTTATAATAAGCTGTAACTTTTGGTCAACGATTGGAAAATTTCTAAAATTACAGACCACGTCTTAGCATATTCTTACATTGTTGAGTACAATAATAATATTATGTATGCCACATTTATAATTTATAATGACAATATTATATGAATAATAACGCATTTACATTTATAAAAACAGCTCGAAACGATATTTTTTTGTATCAATTTCGTTTAAACTGTTCGACGGGAAGTTCGAAAAAAATACAATGAAACTCTCTCATCCATTACTGAAGAATTCCAGTCTCCACGCATACTATAAAACATTTTGTAACCTTTTGTATAAGTCAGTGATAAATTAATTTCATAGTCATAGCGCGTCAGACGGGGTTGATACTGAAGGAATTAAACTCATTTATTCGAATCGATCTGATTCAGACAATACAAAATAAAAATGCACTTATACAATAATTATTATAGCCTATAGGTCTCGAGTTTTGATTGACAATTTTCATTACACGAAATGCAATTACAACGTCCCGATTTTAATTAATACAAACCGAAAATATTGTTCTATTAAAATGTTGTATAAAGACTATTAATCATTTATAAATTTCAATATAGCATCGATATAATTCTTCTGGTTTGCGGTTCTGAAACGTGCTACGTATAACTGTGACTATAATACATTGTTTTTTATTATTCTGAACATTTTCATTTTTAAATGTGATAATATATTTTTAATCCCGGATTGTCTACGATCCATTCCCGATTTAATAAAACTTATTTAACCAAAACTAATTTGTCCGTCAGTTAAGTTTAAGGTACGAGTGATAACTAAAACATGTATACTTATATATTATTTTGTTATTTTTAAAATAAAAAAAGTAAAATTGTCATTATTCAATTTGTTATTCCTAGAATCGTAAACAAAATTGTAAATGTTTATGTGTATATACATTTAAATTGTAATGATATGATATTAATTCGATTAAGACGTAGTGGGTTTTCTTTTAATAAAAAAATTTATAATTTCCAAGCGTAACAAAATATTACTTTACATTATTTATTTTTTATTTTCCTAGTCGCGTTTAAAATATGTCATCAACTGCAGTCAACCGCCAGAAGACATTTCAAACGTGAACATATTGCAGTGTATGAGCCGTTTAATTTTATTTAACAACGGTTATCGGTACCTACCAACCTACCTACCAAATGTGAATTGACGTATAAAAATACGTTCGGCACACGAGAATATTATCATAACACTACGGTGGTGGTGTTTTTTTTAAACTTAATATTTTAACAGCCGCTATCGGTACTTCTTTTTATCATCTCAACATGTCCTGTCGACGAACGGGCATAATAATAATATACAAGAGGAACCACTTTCGAGATCGGTCGAGAAGCGCGTCGTGCATTAAATCTCCGGCTACTCCCGCACGTACGCGAGTTGACCCATTATCGTCGTTCACCACTTGTCCGTCCATTAGCCATTATATGGCGCGACGACGTCGATCGAGCGCTATTGAAACGCGATTTGTAATAAAAAAATAAAAATTAAAAAAATAGCAACAATAAAAAAGATAAGATAATATAATTTGCACACGTCGGCGCTTTACCCATCGCGGTGACGACGACGCGACGCAGTCGTTAGTAATTTCATTCATGCGCCCCGGCCCGCATACAGCGCAGTGTACGGAAAATCCATTGTGAACGACAATTTATGCTGCAGCAGTCTGCGCGGCCCGGAGAATTGTGTTTGGTAGTAGTCCTATAACAATATTATAATATTATATTATTATATTATTCGGATGAATGTACGTGTATATCGTCGTCGTCGCGTCGTCGCGGAAAAGTTTACGGAGCCGAACGTTTCTCGACCGTTTATAATTTCGTGCGGCAAAACCCGCGCGTATTACTCTGCGAGAGAAAAAACTTTTAAGCACACACACACACACATACACACAATGGACCAAATAATAAGTGACAAACGGATCGGCCCGTAACGTATTGCGTCGAGTCTTATATTTTATTTTGACATGAACGCGTTCGTCTGATAAATAAACCAAAGTCCGTCAAGAGTTCGGTGAAACGACGGTGTATTATACACCTCCGGATAAGAATCGGACACACTTTTGCCACTCCTTTCGAACGAGTAAAGGCCATCGACCGATATGCAATATAATATTATGTCACATCACAATAAAACAAATATTTGAAGAATGCCCTATATTTGAACCAACGACCGCAATAATTCTTAGTCTCCCGCGCGACATCGAAGAAATTCTCGATCAAATATAAAAAATCATCAAGATCCTATTATCAAAATGTGACCTTACAAACAAACTCTAGCTTAAACGAATTATTACAATGTAAACTCGATTTGACCATTTATTTTACATATTTGTAAATTTAAAACAAAAAAAAAAAAAAAATGTTGGCTAATAACCTTAGCAGTTGAAGCCGGGCAAACCTTTAAATAAATAAATAAAAAAAAAAACCATTTGTAATAATATAATCATTTGTTATGAGATTTAATCGTTATAATAATAATACCACCGTCAAAAGGACGAAGGTTTTTCCATTATTTCATATCTTACTGGTCTCACGATAATACATAATAATAATAATAATAATAATAATATAATATAGACACGACGACGTTGTGCAACCCATCGTCGGAGATTTGGTACTCGCGCTGACGTATAACACGGCACAGCCACGCTGATCGCGTGTGACTGCGCGAGCACTCATAAAACGTGATTTATGAATATAATTTAAACAGTGAAATCTGTCAGTATTTTTATTTTCATTTTTATCGCGACGACAAATTGGACTTAGCGTCACCGGTATAATATAGAGCATATTTTAAATTGTTTCGTTACGTCATACTTTGGCGTTTTATTAAAACCGCATACTTTGTGTGTTATTATTTTCTTCAAACGTTTTATGACATTTTCCAAAGGTCGGTCACGTCTAAAATTAATTTCAAACATATTTAAATAAGTCTGCGAACAAAATAGTTATAGCTATAAGAAGTATTAGACATTAAAAAAAAAAAAACGATAAACCTAATCGTAAACTATATTTTTCTTGTACACATTATACTTTGATTTAAAAATACTCTGGAATTATAAACATTAGAAAAAATAGTAATAGTATAAGACGGGACAGTTTTTGTTTTTAATCGATAAAATATATAAAAAATATTACCAGTAAAAGAAAAATTAAAAAAAATAACCTACACATATATGGATAAGATATACTGTCTGGAACCTGCATTACGGCAAAAAGTCCCTCCGCATAGTGTATTTACATACTTGGTAGAACATAATGTAATATGGTACAAGACAAACATCATATATTATTTATACATACATTGAATGTAATTTAATTTAAAACACTGAAATTCCTGTAATTATTCATTTATTCAACGAATTCATATTCGTAAAGTTACCTAAATTCTATTGATAATTTTCATTTAAATATGAATATTAATCAATGTGTTGTATTGTATTATATAAACCAAAAATCGTTATCTAGTTATAATGTTCACTAGGTTCTTGTCAAAACATGTTCGTATGTTCTTCGAAGTACATAATATTTTGCATTATTAACGCGATTTGAGCACAAATTGATGATACGCAAATGATAAACTAATATATTTTTTTTCAGACAACTCACATAAAACATGATAATATAATAAACAACAACGTCCTAAATATAATATAATATGACTCATTGTTATAATATTTGTTTATACGTTTTTAGTGGGGTCAGACGAGACCTTCAGAGCTGGCACTCATGGACGTACAACATGATGCTTCCGGTCAGTACGCGTGCACAGTAACCACAGAATCTCCAATATACAGTAAGACGTCGGACTACCGTGACCTAACGGTCATAAGTAAGTAAAGTATTCTTGTCGAATAACAAAAATTTCAAAGTTCATGAAAAACATCATTTTGTTTAATTATTTTTTTAATTTTCAGAAATTCAGAATACCGATCCTACGATCGAAATCTTTAAAGAAGTGTTCAACGTGGGAGACATGTTGGACGCCACGTGTACGTCGGGACCTTCGAAGCCTGTGCCACAAATCACATGGCTGGTCAACGGACGAAGGGTAATATTTGTACCTAACAAAATATTAATAATATTGTAGTATGCTGGTCAACGGTTATCATTGAATACCGGTGCATTCGATCATTTTTAATTAAAACATAATAATAATAATAATAATAATGTGTACCTATACATTTAACATTTAGTGTACAGTCTACGTAATACGCCACCCAAAAAATTTCTTTTCACGCTTATTACTGTAGATATCTAAATAAATAATAAACTATCGGGTTAAAGAAAAAAATTAAATCAAATTCAATTCCTATAGATCAGGGGTCTACAACATACGGCCCGCCAAGCTAATGAATATTTTGAAAACAATATATTAGTTTTCATTGTTTTTAATTAATTTTTTTCTTTTGGCGTTATTCATAACTTATAATAGTAATTATATAAATAAAATAAAATAATTATATAAATAAACATACATTTTTCGAAATAAATCTTATCTATTCCTCTATTTCATAACCTAACTATTTCTCGAAAAATATTGGCCTGCGATGACAAAGAGTGTCTCAAATTTGGCCCGCCGTAAAAAAAGGTTGGAGACCCCCGCTATATTATATTATTATTATATGATAAAATGGTTACACGGCGTTCTATGTAGGCAAATCTGATGCATCATTGTCGTGCGAACACTGTTATAATTTATTTTTCGAACTTCTACGAAAAAAAGAGAAACAATTAATAATAATAATAATAATAATATTTCGTGTTAATATTTAAAACTATTTTATTAATGAGTGCTCCCCCCCCCCAAAAAAAAGTGGGCCCGGAACGATTATACAACACAACGGCAGTAAATATATACATATTTCTTTTTTTTTAAATCCCCAAAACTTATGTTTTCGTCTAGGTTTGTTTGGGCAAAATAAGAAAAATGATCTGTGCCCCCTCCGTAATATGCCGCTGATTCAGATAATTATTTAGGTTCAAAATATATATATATTTTTTTAAGTTTCACTGACATATTGTTATCTAAATGTATAACAATACATATAGTACAATTCCTTACATTAGGAATAATAGATAGCAATAATATAAATCAATCAATAAATCATAATATTACAATGTTTAACAAAATATACCGTAGTCTAGCAAAATATATTATAATATAATATAAGTGAGCAACATAATAATAATAATACATTTTACAATTTGAAGACAATAATTATGTTAAAAGGTCGTGCGGACGTCCACGTTTAAGTCGGCGTACAGCAGGTGGGTCACTTAGTCTGTAGAATTCCGCACTGTTATAGCGGATGGGTCAAAATATATGTCACAGCTTTGTAAGGTATCCCTCGTCCACCCCATGATTATGGATCCTTTGTGCCACGGTTCTAGGCCTAAACTCTTCAAAAGAAAGACGTAAGAGTCTCTCTACGGTAGTCGATTTATTCGTGGACTGTTAAATGGCCAGCTCCTCGTCTCCCACAACGACTCGGTTCATTCAGGTACCAAATAATAATACCGGGCAGCGGGACGACTTTTATTTACCTATGTACCTTTTATGTAAGTCAAACTTAACGAGCAATCCCCTGTCTAGTATGACGCGAGATTACAACGATTCTCTCATTAGTAGGCAGGTCACTTTTGATTCTGTTTCGGTTCTACGATGTTTCTGTTACTATAGTATATAATATTGTTGAAAATATAAATTAAAGCCGTTTGGAGTTTTTATGTTGTTGAAATTAAAATTAAAATAGATAAATAAAATAATCTGGACGATAAGTTACTGGGAACTTAAAAAGTTACAAAGAATTAATTTATACTCGTAAGATATTTAAAAAAAAATAAACTGTACGCAGAGATGAGAGACACAAGAATACGGTAAACAACCACGAGATAGGTTTTATTATATTATTGAATTTATGATATTATATACTATATAATATTATACTATAGAAAAAAATGTTTGTGCAAATTAATCACAGTTTTTTCTAAATAGTGTTTTTAAATTGTCCTTAATTAGAATTAAGTTCTCATTTTAGTTATTATTTACATCAGTCGCGGACGAAATGTTATAGGTAATACCATAACTCACTTATACTATAAAATGTTATAAAAAAGCAAATTTAAGTTTTTTGTTATGTTGGTTTGCAAAAAAAAAAAATTACAACTTGTTTGACCTTTACAAAAAAAATTAGTTTTTACTTTTAGGAACATAGATTGTTAAAGGTCATTTCATCAATAAAACAGAATACAAATAAAAAGTCAATCCAGCTATTGAGGTTGGGATACAAAACAATCAGATACCGTGCATTTATATTATGAAAAAAATAAAAATATTTTTAGCTGATGGCTCTCTAACCGAAATAATATATTATTGACAGTATAAAAAAACAACATAAAAAGTGTTTCAAATTTTTTCAAATTCAAATAGACGATTTATTTTAGTTGTTTTTTATATCGAGTAAGAAAAATGCTAATGCTTATATTTCAAATAAAAATTGCTTTAGTAAAAATGTTATCTATGAAACGACGGTAAGTATCCCAATAATTTCTAATATGGTGCACATTTGAGCTTTTAAAACGTGACATGGAAACGTAAAACCGTAGTTTTAAAGGTACAGTAACACGATCTCACAATTTGCAGTTTAAATTGAAAATACTGCGATCGCGATAAATAATAACCGGCTGCAATGATTTTATTAATGAACTTGTAAATCTTATTTTTTAAATTTTTTATTCAGCGCATAACAAGTGTATGGATAATTTTTTTAGTGCCTTTAGAAGCAGTAAAACACGTGAGATAGCAATAACGGTAAATTATGTAGCGAGTAAGCGTGCACAGAATTTGGCATGATTCATTGAAATGATACGTTCTCGCGGGCTTTTAGCTCCACGTCTTCATATATTTAATGCCCGCAGGGTCACGAGACCATCAAAATAAACTACCTCGGGTACCCAGATTTTCCCCAAATTCAGAATAAATAAGTTTTCATTCATAACCCAGCTGTAATTTTAACTCTAACATATTGGAATATTATGCTATACATTCACTGTGCTGTGCTGTGCCGACTAAATGCAAAAACACTTGAAAAAATAATTTAAATTTTATACCGAGGTATATAATATGTATACGAATACGAATATTATGATGGCTGGAAGCCGTTCAAAAAAAAAAAAAACCTAGGTAATACGATCCTCATAACTTAATAAAAATGAAACATGATATCAAAGTCTTTTTAGTTTTTAATTTAAGTTTTTATAGCATAATAATAGAATGCGTATTGTGTATTGATAATAATATTATGTACGACAGTTTGTTTTTTGCTACAGTCGAGGAAATGCAAACAAATTCATAAAATAATAACGATTTTAACACAATGTATCTGCAAGAACGAAATGAAAAAAAAAATGTTATTTGTTCAGCTGTCGGTAGATTGTTTAGAAAACTGTACGGGAAAAATAATAAACTAATAATATCAACAAAAAAAATACCTTATTTTTTTTTTGGGGGGGAGGGGGCGGAACAACAATATAATTTTTACAAATCGATATTTTTTTTGTCATCGCGGTCGTGGGTATAAAAAATAATTACCTATATTGAACTATAACGAAACAATCACAACACACGCGCGTAAACGTGTACGTTAGTCCAAAGTCCAAATATTATATTAAAATACGATTACGTTCACTGGAAGATGAAATCCAATCGTCCCGACTGTCCGCCACAGCCCGTCTAGGATTCAAATTATTCTCGTCGACCCGAAGACGTCGTAAATATGAAAACAATAGTAATATAATGTTTCTTTGTCGAAAACGGTTATCGATTTATGAAAACTCAGACGATATTCGCGAGTTCCCATACCTGACCTGACCGGAGTACGACTGAATTGGTTAGTCGAGTATCCGTTATAGTCACCCTATCTCTCTGGCTGGTGGCCAGTAATATTTCCTTTGCTCACTCGACACTTGTTGATTAACTCACGCAGTTCCGTTATTATTAAAATTAATGCATTTCGCATAGATTATAACTAACGAATTAGATAATATAATATCATTCCGACTTGAGAATGCGTCAACGCCGACATCAAGTGCCCCATGATTATGATCAATTAGTAATTATTGTGTATTATTACAAGACGTGAATTGATTTATTGATTTATTTTATCAAATTACAATTATTTACGGACAGAATTTATTTTAATCAAAAATTAGTCAATCTTTATTATTGGTTAATTTTATATCATTCTTATATTTTACTGCAGACGTGTAGCTAAATTTACGCAAAAAAATGATTTGCATATTTTATACATAACATATTAATATCAAATACTAACATATTAATGTAAACTACGTGGCGTTTATTATTTTAAAGAGCATAATATTATAATGATAATGGTCGAGGTTTTAGATTAAACAAAAATGAATTTTTTGTCAAGCCAGCCAAATACTACTAGTTTAATTTTATTTTTATACTTTTAAGTATGAATATTTTTTCTACAGCCGTTCGTGAATAGCAATTCATATATTCTCACTGCACTGTGTCTAAACTCAAAAAGTTTAATAAATATGACAAATCGTGACTTAAAAATGTATTACCGAAAAATGCAGGCTAAATAAATAAAACTCATGTGGTAAGAAACTTTTAAAACTAAAAATCACAATGAAAAATAGTATCATTGAAATAAATCAATACTATATTTGAAAAAGAAATCCAAAACATAATAGGTATTTGAATTAAAAAAAAAAACGATAGTAATAGGGTGAAGTAGAAACCGTATTAATATTAAAATGTGTTTAATTTATAGGAATGAAAATGAAAATTATTTTTTCGATCATTATGATTGACTTCTTAGATATGATTATTTTAATCACCGCTATAAAACATATACCTTTCTAATATAATAATATTATGCCGTAGATGATTAGTGTTATTAAAGTTGCCAAAAATATATTCAAAATCAATCATTTCCTCGATAGCGTGTTTTTTTAGTTTACTATATTATCACGGTATACATAATTATTATGATTTTGCAACAATATCAAATCAATACATATATATATATATCGTACGTGCATTTTAATTTTCTTGTGTTCAAAAAAAATATATATTTTATACATTTTTTCTTTTTACGTGTGTTATGCTTTAATAGCTTATTAATTTATTTAAGCATTTAAATGTTTTCAATAATTTTGATTTTGAATATTTCGTATAAACTACAGTCACAGTATTATTAAATTAAGTGGGATAAAAAGCTATAAACCTTTCTTCCCCTCCCCCTCCAAACCTTTTTTATGATTAGGAGAATTAATATTTTATTAATTTTTATTTTTTCCTGTAATTTTTAGTTAGTAATAAATTTGTGTAAAAGGTAGAGCTATAAAACGGGAAATACTGCAAAAACTAAAATAATATTACCTTTAGGCTATTATTATATTTATGATACGTGTCATTTCTCACATAAATAAAAAAAATTTGTATTCGTTCAAACGATTAAATTAAAAATATCAACAATGGTTTTAAAAAATTGATTCTAAAATAAACAATATAAATTAGAGATAAGCAAAACATGTTGAATTAACCTATTGTTTATGTCTCTAAAAAACTTATGATTTTCGAAATCTCGCGAACATTGTCCATTGTATAATTATATACATTAAATTATAAAACGAGTGTTCAATAAATTGTCTGCACACTTCAAACGTGCATCTCGTGCGTTTTTATCACATCGCAGAGCTTTTTTTATTATACTACCTACTTATTACGCTAATAATAATCCACTACAAATACGATTTTTTTTTCAGCCACCGGATACCTACATGAAACCAATCGTTAAGGCAGCTCTGGACTCAGCCTCCGCGATGAGGCTCACGTTTCCTGTATCGGATAAACTCGGCGCCGAGGTTCAGCTGACGTGTCTGTCTACCATACCCGGGTTCCTAAATCACAAAGCCGACTACCACGATTACGCCGATTACAGGTCATCCTCGATCATAGGTAATTATTACTAATATTATGTTTTCGTTATATTTCATTACTAGAGAGAGAGAGAAAGAGCGACACACACACACACACACACACACACACACACACGAGCGCAAAAAATAAACTCGTCTGGAGTCTGCAGGCCTGTTGATTCTGGTTAGGTTAGGTTAGGCGTGTGCATCATAGGCGAGCGCTGAGTTTCAGGTGCATCAAACGTCAAAATCTTCAATGAACATTAATAAAATACTGTGATAAATATATAGACCTTTGAACACGGGACAGATACTCGGTACTTGGTCGACTCCGTAACTTGGTGATTTAATACACTTTTTATATGCCTAACTAAATAATTTTATATTATTCAGCATTACACGACGGCCTCCCGGCTCGGACCCCTTTAAAATCCATCTGAGCCGTTCGGGGGCAGCGAGAGCACATCCTGCTGCCCCCGTGCGCACTACTATATTATGATGTTCATTATTATAGTATCATGATGACGAGGTAATATATTATTATTACACTCCATGACGCTTTTAATCGACCACCGAGTGTGAAACATTGCAACTATACTACTGTAACACGCCGAGTCCGCGAAATTCTGTGGTCATATTTCACGCAAACTTTCGCGACGACGGCAATCCGTATACACGACAAACCCGCGACGACGTTTGAGGGAGATCTCCCGCTCAGAACAACTTACTCGGGAGAGAGGGGGGGGGGGTACATACTACCCTTGCCCCTCCTGTAGGTACCACCTACACAGATGACGACACCCAAGTTCCGGTAACCTTGTTAAAGGTTTCGTAATGACTAACAACCGACTGATTATACCGACATCGCCACCGTTGAACGAGATTAATTACCGAACCGTGGTAGTCCTCCGCAGTAATTATTCCTTCGACGTTCGTGTTGCATCGCAACCGTTAAATATTACACCTCCATGGCACCTACACGCCACCCCCCTCTCCTAACCGCTCGACGCCAACCGCAATTAGCCCGTTTTGTATGCATACTTAGTGGAGTTTTAATACATATCACATATTATGTAGTCATTGCAGTCGGCTGCCGCAACCGCGACGTTATTAAAAATATAATTTCTGCGTAAAACCTCAGCCGAATTTGATTACTTACACGAGAATATAATTTATTGATAGCTATTCCTGGAAGTTTCGAGGAAGTTTATAATATATCCACAATGAGACGTAATTATTATCGATTGGGTTTTTGAAACGGTAAATATAAGTTCAACGTATGCGCAGCAGTATAATAATATCAATATAAGCTATATACACATTAAAACAGGGGATAACAAATACCTATAAAATATATATTATTTTGAAGAAAGTAAAGTGCCATATTATATGTTATATAATTTATACTTATTATTATGCGTGTACAAAGTAAACAAGGAAGAGATTTATTTTCTTTCGACTTATCGAGAATTTCGACTGACGAATTTCTAATGCATGTTATTTTCCAAAAACAATGTTCTGTGAAAAAAAAATCCATTAACTGTATTAAACAAATACCAAAATCAACCGTCGAACGTTCCTCAAACACACTATTCCGTGTAGTACGTCTGTTGAGAAAGTCCCGAACATATTTTCAGCTGTTATTTTTCAGAGTACTTAACATAGTACACAGCGATGAACAAAAATGATGGACAATTTGAAAATTTGAACATAAATTTACTCGTTTAGCTGCACAAAATGTAAATATCATATATAAGACACATTAGTCCAATGACCAACCCAGGTAAAATATAATTTCAACGGTCGTTAAAACATATTTCCTGTAACCGAGTTTATAATAAAGAACACAAAACTGGTTATTTTTTTAATACTTTGTTATATTATATTTGAAAATAAAGATTAGAAAATTTAATATTTTGTAGCTAAATCATTTTTCATATTAATTAACAATATTTGTCGATTTCCACACATCACTAATATGACTAGTAATTTTAGCCGTTTTGAACATTCGTTATTTTGTATTTTAACTACTTTTTGGTTAGGTAGTAGTATTGACGATCACTTTTTATTACTATTTATATTTAACATAATATTTATAAAATGGTATAAAAGTTTTGACGTGTTATCGAGTATTTTATAAAAATATCAAACTTGGTCGTTTCCAAACGTATCCAAAATGAGAATTATTATTATGTTGAACTAATATTAATTACCATTTATTTTTTGTGGAGTTTAAATTTAAATGTTACTTTTTTCATGATACCTTAACCTTATTAATAATTTATAAACTAATATATTAAATACAATATTTACTAGAAAATAAAAAAATATATATTTGTTGCACTCTAATTCTTAATTGAGTGTCAAATGATTATCTATATAAGGCATGTTAGAAACTTAAGAACTATAATAAAATAATTTTAATTTAAAAATATTAATTAAGAACACATTATACCGTTTAACTTGCTGTTAAAAATATATAAACCGCATTTTTTGCTATTAAAAACATAAAACACTAAGAGAATAATAATTATATTATAATATATAAAACACCTCTGTTTCGACTCTTTTGTTATTTATATTAACTAGAATATTATCTTTGTCTCCTTTATTTTTTACTAAACACATTGTGTAGATCCCAACCCCAACCTGTGAACTCGGGCTGTTATTATAAATAAATTATAATCAGAAAACCATGGTCGAATAAGAGGGGACGAGGTTAGGTACCTCGGTATTGTTTTGATTTTGGGTCGTTTAGTTGTGCGAGTTCATGGTAGGCAGAATGAAATGAATCATTTATTAATGTACCCAGCAGGTCATCAGAGTATAAGTGAAATACTGAATAACCCATATAAACGTAAAAACTAACCGGGCCGAAAAGGAAAATAAAATGTCGAAAATATATAATATATTTGTCCTTTTATGTGTACACAATATATCACTATAATAACGCAATGTGAAGTCGGTCAAGCTTGATTTGTTCATTTTTATTGTTTTCGTTCTCTTTCGGTTTGAATTAAATACAACGTCCCCGTGTTTACAACATCGGTGGTTTATGGTGAATTATAGGTAGGTATAACACGATAGAGAGGTGGCTGATTTTACCAAAATATAAACGTCATACGTTCTGATATATCCGTGAAACCAACTGAGCGTACATCGTCGTCGGTCGACCGTGGGGCTGACAAAGGTCCTTTATCGGAAGATTTAATACACGTCAAGTGGAGACTGCCGAAAGGGAGAACAGTCGATTGGTCGTATGAAATTGGTCTTACAAATTATTATAAACCATGAAAATATACATAATAGGTATATTGTGTAAAAATTATATGATGTCGCCGTTTTTCTTATAATAACAGTGTACAAATAACTATAAATTAAAAATAAAAAGATATATTATGTGTGAAAATAATAGTAAGTCATGAGCTATCCCTGATATATAATTATATTGATAATATAATGAAAATCCATTATGCCATCCTTCTATCGGATAATTGGTTTTCGGTAGGTTATATTCATCGACGTATTAATTCCAAATTGTAATCGAAAATCTTGGATTTTCCCTCTTTCCGTTTCTATCCATTTTACCAACCCTTGTTTTTTCAAAATAGTCAATTAATCGCGATAAGTCCGATTCCAGTTGATGGCGTTTTTGAACTAGTATTCACGTCTCGCGACGAACAAACACCACTACCAATTTACCAAAAACCCGATTTCCGTGGTATTACCACGACCGATCTCATACGACAAGTTGACGTAACTCTGCGAAAAGACGACAATGGTTCCACACAAGTCTTTGGCCAAAAAAAATCACTGCACGACGACGCAACGGTCTGTAGAAGTTTCATCACGGATATTGTTCTGCGGTGTGTCGTCCGCAAACCAAATCTAAATAATATTCGTCGTCGTGCAATCGTTGGGCTGACAAAGGTCGTTTATTATCAGAAGAAATACACGGTTCAGTGGAAGACGTGCAGGAAATACGACAACGATTCCGGGACAAGTCATCTGGTTCGCGACGTCTGAATGCCGAGAACTTTGAGCGCAAAAACAAAAATCTGGCGAGTAAAATTTTGTTTTGTCGAAAAAAAACCCGGCACGACACGATTATAGTCTGTATAGTCGCATCGGGGATATTGTTCTGCAGAGTGTCCTCCGCACACCAAACCAAAATTTGTGGCTGTGCACACGAATAATGGACAAATTTCGTGGACCAGACATATCTGCAGTGTGATAAATGCTGGCGGTGGCGAATGACGAAAAGGCGTGTACCTAATATATTATAATAGTTGATTATTCAATATTTACGTAGTTGGTGTTTTATGATGTATATTATTATTCGACGATAATACATTTTAAACTATTAAAACAGGATTTCATTCACCCGCCCCCGGTATTCTTATTTAAAAGTGGGACTGTTCAGACTTTGATTTTTAAAATTTTAATCGTGTTTTCAATTATTCAAAATTGTTATATGCAATTTAAGGAGGATCTTGTGGCTATGCATACTTTTTTTTGACGAGAAAAAAACGTTTTCCCTGAAAATAATCAAGTAGATAGATGATGTTATTGAAAATGTTGATATGTATAAATCAAAATTGAAACGAGAAGTTGCTAAGTTATAAATATTAATGTACATAGAAATGATTTCATGAAAAGATTAAATAGATGAAATGTTTAATCCTAGTACTTATTACACTTGGACTAATTATAAAATTCAAATAGATTAAAATTAATAACTATAAATTTAAAATCGTCATAGGCACCATATCTCCCCTACTCATTGGCCCTGATCTTGAAATCTATGGATCGCAAGTACGCAAGAACTTAGAAACTACTCGTTAGAACTTTGATTTAAAGATGTTATCATTTGGAAAAATAAGTAAAATAAATATCACCACAGTAGTTGTACAGGACATTCATTAAATATTGACTAATAAATAATATTATTTTTTAATAATATTAATGAACAATGCATTATTGATAAGTGGTTTAATTTTTTTTTACAATCATACGGAAAACACGATGACGAAAATTGAATTTTTATATTAAATATAAGGACACGTTTAAATGTTAAAATCGTCAATTATACGTCGTGTCGATCGAACGATGGATATTTTTGTACGAAATTTACGAAATTGTTTGCGCACCATTACTGAATAAAAAAGCACTGATACTAAACTTGGATGGGCCATAATAGCGGGTGTCTTTATATTTAAAAGCAATGATAAATCATTGCATTCGAAAAACGATTCTGAGTAGAGCTCAGTATAACCAAAAATGGAGAACATTTGTCTAAAACAGGTGCTTGCTTATATTTCATCAATGTTTTTTTTTTTTTTTTACGAATACTGCTAGAAAATTCAAAAAATTACCTTTTAAAGTACCATCTGTGTTCAATATTCAATCTCGATAGAAACAGTATGAAACATTTTGAGCTTATTTTACTGTCCCAAAAATAAATAAAAATTTCCTGAAAAAAAAACACTTTATTGAAATCCCAATACGTTTTTCACTCCACAGAATCTAATAAATAAATGTCGAATGGTCTAACAAGGTTTATTTAAAACACATGATATTATAACATTATTATTGTATAGTCGTACCGGATGAAACAACAGGCAGTTGAAAACATAATTGGATTTATTTTTAAAACATACAAAGTAAATGTCTTAAAACTTTTTTTTTTTATAATTATCAAGACTTCAAAAGTAAAAGTACATTTTTGATAGTTAATTTAATTTATAAAGGATTTTTTTTTTTTGTCATGAAATCAATAATTTAAATTAAATTAATTAACTTAAATTCTTTATTTCTGCATTGTCATTAAAAATATAGTGCACCTTTATAAATTGTAGTATATAATAATATGTTCAACTTTTATATGTTGTATAATAGTTAAATCTTGAGGTCTCGTGAATCGACAGATTATCATTGATTAGCATCGAATTCCATTATTTTTAATTATTTAGTTGGTTTTTTTTTTCTTATTCTCTTCGTCAAATAATAAAAAAATATTTAGTTTATAATATATGTGTTACTGTTAGATGTCGATTCGTCAACACAGAATGTACAACGATAATTTTTGGAGTCGTTTTGATAATTTGTATATTTATGTTGATTTTACTGGATCAAAATGGAGTTTGAATAATAATTGAGTGTCTTATTTTGTTTAAAAAGGTTAATCAATATTTTTTTTAATAAACTTTTAAGGTGTTAATGCTTACAGTTCAGTTTTTAATTATTTATAATCGATCGGGTTAAGGTCAATATAATAAGTATTTCTTCATAATATCTAATAATGTTTTATACGATTATAAATGTCAGTAAAATATTTATTTTTAAAGAGTTAAGAATTAATATTCCACACAAATTACATTTGTGGAGGATGTAACTTCAAACTCTTCATATCGATTTGGCTAAATAAGATAATCAAGAGCCATAGAATACCGTAATTGCCGGGCTGATTAGAAATTAAATTAGTGAACTGACCATTATTTAATAATTAAGTATCTGGTTTCATCCGAATAATTGAAATATAATTATGGAAATATAAACTAAAATTTAGATATTTGCATACTAGGATTTAAGGATAAGTGAAATTAATTTTAAAATTATGGTATTTTTAGTTAATACAAAGTACATAATCCAATGTCAAAAAATTATGTTAATTTAAAAAATAGTTAAATATACATAACAATGTAGTCTATTAAACTAAAAATTCTAAACCTCAGGACTTTGTAGGTTTGTTATCATTTTAATAAAATGCAGTAGGATTCACCAAGCATCTTCATTTTCATTTTTTCCTTTAATAATTAATTTATTCAAGTTTTAATTTTTTAAATATAACTTTAAATATATATTTTTTAATATACTAAAGGATAAATTTTAAAACGCTTCAAATTTTCTATACTACTTAAGGAGTGTCCTGTTTGAACAAAATTCTGATTTTCAAACAAGAACCCCCCTTTTCTGTAAATTATTTAGTGGATATTTTTTTTGAAAATTATTATGTACCTAATTCAAAATTCGAACTATTAGTTTCAAAGTCATTAAAATGTTAATACTAAAGATAATGAAAAAAAAATACCTTAAAAATGGTTTAAAAAAATTATAAAATATGTATATGTTATATTAGATCTATTATTATTATTCTTGGACCATTTTTACAAATTATATATTATGTTGATGTATTAATAATGATAACTAATCACCATCATCATGGATTAACTGTCTAAGGATAGTTGCTATCCTTATTTCATAAAGTGAATTAACTTAAGAACTACTCTTTTGAATTTAGATTTACACACATCAAAATTGTCAGAAAAATTATTCACTGAACAACTTACGGTAAAAAAGAAAGACTGTTCACCACGTTTTAAAAATAAAAGTTTTTATCTCCACAGGAAACTTCTTAAGTCATACAAAAAATCTATGTTAAAAATATATGTTTTTGAGTAAATTTAAAAATTCCTAAAATCAGATTTTGAACGTCTACATTGTTGAAGAAAAAAGAGGTGATCACGCTCGGCGCGGCGAATCCACTCTAAATATAAATGTTTTAAATTTCGTATGTGCAGACTCAAAACCGTATTGGAAATTTAAAATGTTTTATTTAATATCGCTACCGCTGGTATGTAAGGTATAATCTTATACTCATATTGTTCGGTTTCAACAATAAAATGTTGTATGAAAATCGCACTACGCGTTCGCAACAATGAAGATTTTTCGCGAAAAGCTTGAACAGAGTTAATGTACCGAAAGGATAGTTTGGAGCGAAGAAATAAAACTCGCACGAAAGAAATGCGAAATTACTGTGAGATAATCCATAAATAAATTGCGATGACGAGGTACGGCGCGGTTACGTGTAATGTAAATAGACAACGTACTCGCGTGACGTCTGACTGACATAAAATATTATAATAAAATCATATTATTTGAACCTAGACAATAACGCAGTGCGTGGTGCGTGTAATCGAAAACAAAATGTACATAATATAATAGAAATTTGTGTTGTTTCTTCGGGAAATCTATAGACTTATTTTATGTTTGCCGTTAGTTAATTATTTTTTTCGTAAATCGCTTGTTAGAGAACGCCGAGACGTATAATAATCGTATAATATAGTCGTGCCGGAAGAAAAGTGAACGTCGGCCCGTTTCGAAAATTTGAAAAATCGAAAAATGTCCACGATGGGCCGGGTTGGCCTGATCGGGAAAACGGGATTTTTACAATAAAAAAAATGTATAGTCTTGCGAATTCTGGCGACTGTCCTTCGAATTCATGCGCCAGTATATTCAAATTTGGTTTTAACTGTTAAACTTGCAATAGCATGGAAATTCCAATAATTTAAATTGTGCGAATTTATGCAAAATATTGGTGGAAAATGTTTGTTCAAATTTCTGAAATGGCCCGACTGTCGATACGGACGCGCGTAACCGTTTTCTCACGTCACACACAACGCAATTTTTTTTCTCTATTTCAGTGTCGATATTATTATCACCGAATAATTATTATTTTAAAATGCGTATACTGCAGCAAAGTACGACGCAATAATAATAATATGAGACGGATTTATTTTTATTCACTCGTTACGACGTGGTGGTGGTTGATAATATTACGTACTTATAACGTTTATTACAGTAATTTGAACAGTTTAAAGTGTGACAAACGGGTGGAAAATTATACTACAACAGCACAACAACACGCAGAATAACGAGCGGACGATAATATTATAATTCTCGAGTATAGTAGAATTAATACGAAACCAAAGTCAAATAAATTCTATGCGAATTTAGCCAGTGCGTTAAACAAACGTTACGAATCGTAATCCTGCGCACAGAGTATTGTTGTATTGTTGTTGTAACCATAATATTCGCGTATACCGTGCATGTTAGAAATTTATTTATAATTAATATAGTTATGACCGTGGCACGTTCTAAGGCAGGGGAGGGAGGCACCGGTTGGCAATCGCCCGGAGGCGGCCCACATTTGGGGCGACAATTTTGTTTCACAAAATGAACAACAAATTCAATTTTCAAATCTTAGATACAAAATTAAGATTCTTATAAATTACTAACAAAATAATTTGTAAATTTTAGTATTTTTGACGAATTTTTAAAAATTCTAATTTTAGGCGCTCATAAAAAGCTATTGTGAATTAACGCTCATATTTTTTTAAAATGACATCAGTAATAACAATATTTATGAAAGGCCTTCTATACAGTTTTCCAATTTTTGATAAAAAAGTTTGGCTGAAACTGTACTTTGTAGATACTGCGATATTGGGTACAACAAATTTATTGAAAAAGGGTGCTATGAATTTTCTATGGTCAGGGGCGCAAAATGTCTAAATGGCCTATAGTGGGCCCTATAACCCGCATAATAGATACTCGTGATGCGGACACGTGAAAATTGTAGGTACGAAAATGTGACGTCACGATATTACCATTTACCACGTCTATACCGCGGTACGACTATCGACTAAGTCGAGTGGTACCTAGACGCGTTTCTTAGTCGACGGACTTGCAGTCTGCGCCGATCTTCACCGCCGCCGTCTGTTTTTATTCATTTTTTTAACGTTTTTTTACGTCTCTTACCGCAGCGCAGAGAAAAACGTCTGAAAAAATCGCGAGTCGCACGACGAGACGAACGGACTTCTATTCGAGGTGGACTCGCTTTATTATTATATTAAAGTGCACTGCTGCTGGGGCGTAGATCCACTATATATATATATATTATGTAGGACACTCGACTACCGTACATATTATTATGTCTATAAAAATCGCATAATAATAATATTATTTTAACAGACCACACAGTACTCCACTGCACGAGCAAGTGACGAAAACATACAATATTTCGTATATTATTATTATTACTATTATTCTAACACCTACAAGGAAAATATAATAACGGCGAGAGGCTTATCCCATCGTCTTCGTCTTCGACTTCGAATAGTGCACAGTGTGTGTGTGCATAGCGGGATATGCGATTTGTTGTCATAGTAACCGCGTATACCTGGTCTCTTATACCTATACATACCTATGTATAAATCTATACGTGGTGAACGGCGTGTATATTGTACGCGTATATAATAATACGCATATACCTATGCGATTTTCGGGTGTGTGTGTGGGTGGGTGTGCGGGTGTGCTTGTGTGTGTGAGTGTGTGTACACTTGCGCTTTCGGAACCCCGACACGTTACATTAATTGTTTTGTTTTCAGTGAGCGTGGCAGCCAAATCTGAGCCCGTAACTGCGGGATGCGGAAAAGAATTTATTAGCATCGTCGTCGTTGCGGTGACTGCCGCCGCCGCCGCCGCCGCCGCGTTTCAGACGTAATTTACGAGACATGGCCGGTACGTATTTCCACTGCTACTCTCAGAGCCGCCACCACAGTAATGTTTGTTGTCGTTTTATGTGTACATTTTTTTCCCTCCGCTCGTCGACTTTGTCCGGCATTTCGCCCTCCAAAGGGCAGCACGGGATTAGCGGCAAGACGACGGGAAAATAACCATAACTTCAGAGGTCGAGGCGGCCGCCATCTCGTTCGGTTCTATTAATAGTCCTACATGTACACCGACGCCGTCCGTACACGCTCCGCCTGCTCCACAAACACCTAAACTTCACCCTCGTATTATGTACCCACCTCATACTCTCGGCACTAAACCGTCATCGCATCCACCGTCGTCTTTCTCGAACTTTTTTTTTGTTATTATTGAAAATTCCCACTTGCACGTCTGCGTGGCCACGGTATTCAGTTTTAAGTACCCCGATAAATCATAACACACCCGAACCTAGCCACCCACCCGTTACAGATATGAAGCAATTGTTTTAAATAATCCTACATCTCGCATTCCCGCCGCCACTGTTGCAATGTATCGCGAACAAAACCTGTATCATAATATAATTATATCACAATCAGTGTCGGCCTGGTGTAATTTTGAGGTTCGATTTTTATTTACAGGGACCCAGCTCTGAAAATATTTTTAAGCAGAGGGCAAGTAAAATTTCAGGACCTTAGATCACTGATTAAGTGTTTGCCTATTATAGTCGTGTGAACAGGGCATTTAATAATGGTACAAGTAGTAGAAGATTTTGGAATTGCACTACTGCTAATATTGTAATTTTAACTTCACGCCCCTCAGGTTAGGTTAGGTTAGAGTCAATATCTGTTCTTAAAGACACAGGGCCCGAGGCGAGGGCCCCACTTTCCCGACCATGCAGGGTCCCAACTATTTGATACAGAGATCATCATGCAAACATTACTTAATATACAGAACTATGTGTGATGTATTATGTAAGTATGTAATATAATAATGATATGGGTAATATCTATTGAAAAAGATATTTCGATTGACTCCGATAAATGAATTGATAAAATTTATCTTGTCAATTACACAAAATACTAACATAAAGAAAATTATCTGTACGATTCGTATCTCATTCAAAAATACTAAGTTGTATATCATTATAAGGTATTATTTATATTATTTATTATATAATATTATAGTAATAAAAACAATTTATTACTCTAACTACGTGATTCACTTAATTGTTTGTGTATAAAATAAGGTACCCTTAAAAAATTATAATATTTTTCACTAGAGGAACTTATAAGCACTTTGTTATCATTTTATGAGATGACATTTTCGGGGGACCTTCTGAAGAAATGTATCCGGGGCCCTTCGGGTTCCAGGCCGACACTGATAATAATAATAATATATGTATACACTAATAATCGTATACAATGCATACAATAATAATAGTTTATTTAACGAATTCAACAACGCCCGAACGATAAATTCGACGCATTTTTCCGAACAATAGTCGTATAGTTTTTAAATAAACATCGGCGAAATAACCATTAGGAGGGGTAATGAATTCAAAACTTGTGTATTGTCGTAACTCAGATGAACTGCAAACAGCAAAACTAAAACCACGATAAATTATTCACGGGAATACTACTGCATATAGTGCTAAAGGTAGTCACTCGTACCTACCTCTCTATATATTGTACGTCAAAAATACCGAAAAAAAACGCATTATTATCGTCCGGAAACGGCGACAACGGCGACCGTGGTAGTAGTCGGTCGTACGAGTATTATTATTATTTGCGCCACAACTTCCGCCGGACCGATATCGTATCCGCACTTTTATTCGTCGAATAACGAGTGTAAAAACCACCGAGTTTATATTATATTATTACATCATATTATTTACTGTGGCCACTTGCACGATTCAAAGTGTTGGTAAGCGTACATTCATTAACGAAGCATGCCGACGAGGGGTGTCCAACCCGCGGCTCGCGATAGGTTTTGATGCGACCCTTTCGTAAGTTTCAAAACCGTAAATTACTTAAAAAGATTATTAGAAGAAATAAATGATTCCAAATAAAACCTAATAATAATATGCTAAGTGTCCATACCTTATTATATTTATTACTTCATGATGAATGTGGCCCGGTCTTCCCAAAAGGTTGGACACCCCTGATTAAAATATATCCAAATTTAAAAGTTCGCGCAAGGTCTTTGAAAGATTTTTCTGTGGACTTTATGACATACGAGCCAGAGGTGCAAAAATTACAATTTGCTTCAAAATTAATATTTTGTACGTTTTATATGAGTAGCTATACAAAAATATTTAAGACTGTCAATAATCGTTAAAATATAGTATAATATACATACAAATAAATGAAAATAAATATCATTTTAATAAATTGATTGATTTTTTAATCCGACTTTTTTCACAAATCCATACGACTTATTTCACCATTCTGGTATTTCTTCCGTTGTACAATTATTTCTTCGTGAGATATCCTCAATGTTTTGTTAGGACGAGAGTTCACAAATAAATATATTTCGCTTTGTAATTATTTTAATAATACATCAATAACTATATGAACCGAACTACTATATGAATTTAATATCTATTAACCGTGGCGCACAGGTACCTAGAATTTTGGAACTTTCGTACGATTCGATTTTTTTTCTCGTCTCATTTTGGCGTTATTATGTCTTTCACTGCTCCTGCGAGTATTGCAGATTATACGCGTTATCTGATCGATGGCTAAAAACACGAATAATAATTGTTATTTATAATATTCATTTATTGACCGTGTGAACCTCCTCAAATCGAAATCCCGGAGGCTACTGGGGCGCATATTATCGCAGTCTGTACCGCGGCGGAGGCGTGAGATCAAACTCGCCTTTATCAAAAAAAAAAAAAAATGCTCGCAAATTAACGTTCGGAATATTGTCGAGTTTGTGGCGTCCGCTAAACTTTACGCGATTTATCTGAATAATAAACGGCGCCTAACCCGAAAAAGCCTCTCGGGCTTTTGATCGGATCTAAATGACGACATGGCGGCGCTCTCGAGCGCACAAAGAAGCGCACATTGTACTTAATTAAACGGAGCGCACAAAGTCCACTCCGACCTCGATTTTTATTTTTTCCCCCGGTGAAAGGGTGTTTTGATGGGGTGTGTTTTAATTTATAATTGAATACAAACATTTTTGCGTACTATACGACCCGTCGTGAATTATTGATACCTGCCAACCAGCCGAGGCGGCGTGGAGTGCATACGTTCGAAAAGGGTTCATTTTTGTTGACCTGTAAGATAAACCGATGACGATAACATCGTAGGAACACGGTCGCTTTCTACAACGTTATTATTATTATTATTATTATTGTTTTTGTTTTTGTTGTTAAGAGAGGTCGGCGGCCGCCTTAATTAAAACACAAAAAGAGAGGAAATTAGGAGGGCACCCCCTCCCCTAACCATTACAGTCTGAAAGGGCAAAACGCGACTACTATTGCTCTTTTAATTACCTACCTGCACCGTGTTTGCGTACTGCTCTAGAATTCGAAAACGATTTCGACAACAAGCGACGTGAAATAATATATGTAATATATGTAATATTATGACGTTTATTAAAACACATATTAATAATATACTACACTCGGTCGAAATAATTCTGCCACTCGTAATAATAATAATAATAATATAAATTATTGTATGTGTTTCAGATTCTCAAACAACGTTTCGACGGCTTCGCGTGTGTATGCCCCGCGATTGTGTTTGTAATGTACACAACATTCATTGTATAAAATAGTTAGGTACCTAGTATTATATAAATATATATATATACCATTTATTAGCCGTACATTTTACGAATATATAAATATTAAATTGTTTGTTTAATGAAAAATTATTCATGCGAACGGGCGCGCGGTTACCTCGGCAATCGCGTATACCTACCTGCTCGCGAAGATTATTTAACTGTTATAATAATAATAATAATAATATACGTTGTGGTGACCCGCCGCCGCCGGCCGCGGACGTGAACAGTGTTGTGGCGGTCGTCGTTGTAGGTACAACAACAGTTCTATAAAAATATGAAATGCATAATAATATTATTTGACTGTCGACCATTGTATAATATATACGAAGCACTTCGGATCGCGTGCGTTTCCCCTGGTCAGTTTAGACGCACGCAGACGGTTTTTTTTTTCCAAAATTCGTTTTCAAATTGTCAATGTTCGAACGATCGTACTATGACAATCGATTATCAAATCGTTTTTTGAACCGCCGATGATCGCCCGTCAGCGCGTCGCATAATAATATTATTTGGCCTGTCGGCTACTGTATATACGAACATAGATTAAATAATAAATATACTAGTATAATATTATTTTAATCTATGATACGAAACACTACGGATCGCGTGCGTTTCCCCTGGTCAGTTTCGACGACCACAGACGGTTGTTTTTTTTTCGAAATTCGTTTTCAAATCGTCAGTGTTAGAACGATCGTACTATCGATTATCAAATCTTTTTTTGAACCGTCGATGATCGCCCGTCAGCGCGTCGCATAATAATATTATTTGACTGTCGGCTACTGTATATACGAACATAGATTAAAATAATATATACTTGTATAATATTTAATGTATGATACGAAACACTTCGGATCGCGTGCGTTTCCCCTGGTCAGTTTCGACGACCACAGACAGTTGTTTTTTTTTCGAAATTCGTTTTCAAATGTTAGAACGATCGTTCTATCGATTATCAAATAATTTTATGAACCGTCGATGATCGCCCGTCAGCGAGTCACCACCGCGTAAATATAGACAAAGACCGAGTCTGAGAGGATGTGGTCGTTTTTTTTTTTTTAACTGTAACGTTTTGTAAATACTTATCTGAAACTAACTATTATAATATTATATAGGCATAAGTTTTCGATTCCTAACGAATGATATTATAATAAACTCGACGAAATCAGCGCTTCTAAAAATTGTCTCCGCGTCAATAAAATATTATGTATTATAATATATTGGTCTTTCGAAGTTAAGACGTGTAATGATGACTTTGAAAACAACACGTACAAAGTAAGCGTACCTATAAAAAAAACTGTTTGTTTGAGAACGACGCGATACCGTTAAATAACAGTTAGAATACATAATCTAATTTGACCGGAGGTTGTTCTCGTTATACTTACTGCAAAAAAAAAAACAAAAATGCATTTATTTCACGTCGAATAATATTTTGCCGCATAAATCATCCTAAACGACAAATATAAATTTACGAGGTATTATTTTTGAAAATCACAACTGAATGTGTTTCGCTCCCGTTATTTATTACTATTTGATATACGTTCACACACAATCAAAATGACAATACTGTAATTGAATTAAACCTTATTGCGTAGTTAGATAAAAAAAAAGTTTTAAAAATCAATCGATGTTACGAACTATATAACTTTAAACAATACTATTTCGTTTCAATCTCTTTGATTTTCTAGGTAATTCTTTTTTTTTTTTATTATTATAATTTATTATTAAAATAAGATAATGCTGTCAATTATATACGCATACAATCGCCTTTTTTGAACGGTTACTGCGAAATTTACCCTTTTTATGTTATACCCCGACCTACGATAATATTATTATATTATTACAATATTGTGCTATGTATTTAGAATTTAGAAAAACATTATTGTTTTCTACGTTTGTTGTAAAAAGTTTAATTATTACCATTTACTGTCTCTTAAATGTACATAGCTATAAATATTAGGTATAATATTATTATTAGAAAAAAAAATGTATTTAAAAAATGTTTAAGATATTGTTACTTTGAATGATACTATTTTATTTCCTTAAACAATAGTTGTTAACCAAAAAAAAAAAATCACGCTGGAGTTTCGCCATTATATTATATTAAGTATAAAACGATATAATATTATTATGATGTATTAACCGTTAGTAATATTTATTAAACTTTTTGATTAATCAACTAAATTCTTTCGAACGATTATGGGGAATAAACCGAAATCGTTTTCTCGATTATATTCGTTATTGTTCTTAGCATTTTTTAATGATTGAGATTGTTTTTTTTTCAAAAAGATGGAGAAACATCTTAGTACTGCGTACGAATTTGATCGTTTTTTTGTTTAATATAAACATTACAATAATATCATTATTCTTGTTTTAAATAATAATCAAAAAAGATGCATTTTGTCACTTAAAATCGATTTCGATTTTTTCATAATACTTTAATTTGAACTCGTCGCTTGAAAATTAATAACAATGAATGTACTACGTAGTTTATAAGGATAATCTAATCAAGCCATAACATATTATGTTATATTATTATTATAACGATAAATAATTACGATCGTATATTATACGGTGTAACGCTGAAATGTATTTGAAAAAAATAGTTTATTATTACATTTTATAATCATTAACATCCAAAATTAAATTGTCATGCGATATTATTAGTCGATGAACTGTGAACTGTGATCGTGACCCGAGCGGCAAGTGCTAAAAAATTGTTTTCTGCGTATCGTAATGTCATCATAACATTGGTGCGTTAACTATGTTATGTTTACCCATGTACATTTCAACACGTAAGTTGTATTTTAACGTATTGTATGTTTATTAAAAATACATTTTAAATTAAATTTTTTTCGTTTTTTATTACCTAACCACATCTCGCAAAAATGATTTTACACGGCAATATGTCCTAGCTACAAACGGGTATTTAATCAAACGAAAATTAATACGATGTTTGTTGATATACTATTGTTTGGAAATTTAGGTTTTTCATATTAATCGTATTTTTCATAATATCATTTTTCAAGTGCATTCTTTTATTTGAAACATTTGAAATTGAATGTATCGAGCTTGTGTACTCCTAATAAAACAACAAATATGTGGCTCAAAGAATATAACATGACTTGAAAAGGCGAAGAACATAATTTAATGGATATTGATTTTGAATTATGTATACATTATTGCCTATAGTAATTTCACACATTTATCTAAACTTTTAATCGAGATAGTTTCTGGACAATTTCGTGTTTAAATCATTAAAAAATGTATTATAAAATATAAATACACATCGTCATAATTATGTTTCATTTGATTAGTCGTATCATCATGCTTTTTGTATGGCTTTTGATTGTGATTAACAAGAGGGTGAAATAAGTTTTTTTATAAGATTGTTTGCAGTTATGTTAAGAATACTTTTCAAATGTATTCAGAATACGTATTCAAATACTTGGTGTCGTTTGTATTTCCAATACTGTTTTTCAATAGGATTTGAATATAAACACAAAATATACATTTTAAAAGTGTTCAAAATACTTAACAAGAACCTCCTTTTTTTGTATGTTAAAATACTTGTACGTTTATCGTGAATGTATACTTAAAACTGTCAGTAAATATTTGAACGAAATAATCACCCAATACATTTTTCAATTGGTTCAAGAATTTCAGATGTCACATACCTATTATATTTTAATTATGTCAAACTATTGTGTCATCCGCGTATTTGATTTAATCTCATTAATCCTTATAATTTAGAACTGTTATAAAATATTATATTTTGAGAACAATTTTTAAAATATTGTACAGGTAATACGAAACAAAAATATTGGTTGTCGAAATACAACGGCGAAAAGGAAAACATTATTTAGTGGTGTTCCTGGCATAAAAAGTATTTTTCAAGTATTTGAAATAAACTCATCAAAAAGCATTTGAGAGTTATTTGAAATGCCCAGAAAAGTATTCGAATAATACTTAACACGACTGATTGTTTGGTGCCGTTATTGTTGATATAACTATACAACGAAAACAATACTCAACAAATCGTATTGATGCCGCCGTGGTATTCTATTGTGTACAATCGTACTTCGCGATAACAAAAGCAGTCAATCAATATATTATTGCGCTGATATAACTTTCTAACGTAATACTATATAATATTGTTTCTACTCAAACAGTTGTCTATAATATTATGACGATTATGGAGGAAACATCCTGCAGTCGTCGGTGATGATCGATCACTGCAGGCAGTGGTCTACAACTATAGATGTTATAGTCGCAAACTCACAACCATTTTATCGTCGACTACGATGATTGATTGATGATGTTGTATCAATGACGACACCGCCGAAAACGGAAAGAGTAAAATATATAATATTATGAAGTGTAGAAACGTCGAAACAGCTGTTATCACGGTTCGTGTCTATGCGACCTGTAGGTGATCGGTGAGTTGGTGTACCTTACCGGTGGTTCGGGAAAATCCGGGAAAATTATAGTCGATCTCTAGTCAGTCGGCAGAGCTAAGGGGCATAGGCGTGAATCCGTTAAAATTTCAGGGGAGGGGGCTAACATTTTTACCATAAATGCGAATGGGAGGGTGTCTATATCCCGACCGACTAAAAAGCTGTCTGTTTTGGGGGGGGGTAGGGTTCTGACCACCTTCCCCACCCCTTTGATCACCAACCATGGTTAGTGGTTGTAACGGTGTTAAACGAAAATCATTCGGCGTATAATCTTTTGAGTGTCACAGTGGGGTTGACGGAGTCCACTTCTTCGCCGAAATTAGAAAAATGAAGCCAGAGCCATTTCACCATTCAAGAAACTAAGATGCCTGGAAGCCAACGCTTGGAAAATTGTACACATATTATGTTTAATGTACCAATACCGCGTGACGACTGAAGTGATATTATAACATATCAGCACAACGATTTAATTTTTTTTTCGATAGTATGAAGACCATGAATTATTACCAACCAACCCACCACATCCATACAAATATTATGGTATGACATTTTATTATATATATTATGACGTGTATACAATTTGTTAGTAAGTATTATATTATATTATTACATTAGTAATTTTAATTTTAAGGTTATAACTAAAAAATATTCCAAGACATTTGAGTTCGTGGCGAGAAACTGTTTTTGATAATCGAGTGAAACATTTTTAGTATACTTACACGTTATTCTATGAGAAACTTTAATTCGCATAATGTGAAATTTGCCTCTCGACAAATGCTTTTTAGGTCGAACCTTTATAGCTTTCCGTGTTAATCCCTTGAGTTATAGTTGACAAATTACTTAGTACTTGAATGAATAAGCTACGGTTTGATAAACTTTTAATTGAGACAGCGAATACATACAAAATGTTATTTTTAATTGTTTCTTAACGAACAGCGAGCTGTGAAAACTTAAGATGTATAATAAATTTAGGTGTTTCACGTTTTCACATTTGAATTTTATCTAAGTTTTTTTTTTGAAATCAATTAACTCTATTTTTTACCTACTGCTTTGATATAAAATTTGATCTTTATTTATTTATGTTAGAATAGCTAAATTAGTCACTTTAAAATTTTAATGAAAGTCTGAAAAAACTAAAAAGTTTAAAAGTTTTCGAACATTCTGATTGGAATTGGATTTATTCATATTTATAATTCTATTTAAATCATTTTAGTACAAACAGTAATACCAAAATTTAAATTTTAAATTACAAAAACTTGACAAGATTTTTTTTTATGAAAGTATATTAAAAGTCCGTTGCATATAAATAATAAGTAACAATGATAACTAATTTGTAAATTATTTTATTTTAATAAGTTATAACAGTGATACATCTTCAAAAATGTCATACCAAATGTACTAAAAGTAAGGATGGTTGAGGGGGAAGGGTATGTATCAGAAATACATTTTTTTTAGTGATATCAGAATAATGCTAATTTTATATAAATTGTAAAAATATTAATTTTCTAGTTGATCCATAAGAATTAACTCAAAAATATAATACTGACAATAGTTACAAAATAAGTGCCTACATTTCGCATTACAAATAACTGATATTTTAAAATTAAGTCTTTATTATAGATAGCTCCGAATGGCTATTAAATATAATACATAACATATAAGTTATTATTTATTTTACTTATCCAATAAAATCCAAAAAATATAATTATACAGTTAAATAAAATAATAATTACTTTTTGATTCATTTTAACCCCAAAAGCATTGCTTGTGGGGCCAAAGAGTCGAAACAAAAAATAAAAATATTCTAGTAAATAAGATTATAGATGGAAATACAGAGTAAAAATGTAAATACAAAAAATAAAATACAAAGAAATGCTACAATCAAAACCAAAACACTTTTAACTTATCTTCAACATATTATATACCTACTTACATTAGGTCGATTAATAACCATAATGTAATAACTTTCTTATTATAAATAAAATATACGATATATTATAAATTATTGAATATATAAGAAATTATATTCTTATAATAAAGTGGGATTTTTTATAGAACAGCATTAAATAATTTTAATACCAACATTATTAGAGAAAACTATCTAGAATTTTTTTTAGAATTTTTTTTCGTAATGATTATCATTAATTGTATTATTCAATAACCGTTAGATATATTCAATATCAGTAATAAGTAGGTACAACTGCAAAAAACTATGACTTTCATTCAATATTACTGTCCAGACAACAATGGAGTTTTTTAATTCGAGCATTATACACAGCGACGTATAACAATTCAACTATAGTATAATAATGATAATTTGACACACATTTATTATTATGTATAATATTTTAAAATTGAAATATTTATAATATAAGGTTCATTTGTTTAGGTTTAACCTAATATTAACAAGAACTCTATCGATAAGCTACATAAAAAAAAAAATAATAATGAACCTACAATATTATTATAATTAGTAGATTTTTGGATTTACAGTTAGATTTCCTAAACAGTAATGCAAGTAGTTAGTAACAAGTGAAAAAGTAATAATTATTAGCATTTTAATAAAAAAAAAATTACAAAAATAAAAAAAACAAATCTTACGAGTTATTTTGTAATTACAGGAGTATAATTAATGTTATCGTGTTTTAAATCTAAAAAAAAATTTAATTCGATGAAATAATGAGATTATTGTAATTAATAATCTAAAAAAAAAACTATCGAGTTATCTTGTACAATGTACAATTTATTTCCTATTGCATAACTAGCAACGTACCTATATATTATACTTTTACTGACGTTTTAATTGTTTTCAATAAACTTACACTTTTGACTGAACATTTATTTCGTTAAAAACTTTAAATTTGTAATAATTCGAGAAATGAGAGATTTCTCAATTCATATTGTCGGGTTAGATATTCAGCAAAAACACCTTTTATAGAATAAAATTGTTCAGTATAACTTTACGCGTTACAATATAACGCGTACAATTATTATTTACATTTACACAATAATATTATCAGCTTATTGTGTATTAAATAAAAATGTTATTAAAAAAATAAATGTTTATAATAATATCATGAGCATCGTACCTGAAATGTGCGCACGTCACAACAGTTTGGTAGCTATACTGGTAAAACTTCTATACGCGACAACTTACAGTCTGTATATTATTATTATTATTATATTTGAAGAAGCGATTAAACATGCGAACTAATAATATTGTGGCGAAGTAGTACGCGCACCTACAACATAGCATTATTATGATACGTGTAAAAAAAACATTACTTTCGGTTTTTCGACGCCCTACACTTTGGCGAATCGTTAATACCTCGAACATGATGCGGACATAATGTAAAAAAAAAATAAAACTATACGCAAACAAAATCGTTTGACGTGAAAACTTATTGAAAAAAAAACCCCCCGACCCGGGTAGGTAGGTTTACTACGCAAAATGTAAGACATATTTTCTCAAAACCGTTCGACGAATATTATTAACATTTTTTTTTTTTTTTTGTTCAATTTTAATTATTATTTCGTTTTGACGAGTACGCGGGACTTAGCCCTTTGATAACAAAATAGTATATTATACAGGTTTTACATAATATTAATATTAATTTACAGTGTTATTATAGTTACACGTAGAATTTGCTACGATTATGATATGTCGAGATCGATATATTAATATTGATATTAACAAAGGCCGAGGGAAGCATCTACATTGGCGAGAGACATTAATCTTCGGTTCGTTCGCTAAATAATCATAGGAGCGAGAAGAAATATATGTAAAAAGGATAATAATATTTCTTGGATTTCGTTGTGGCTGACAATGTAGTTAATTAGACTTGAGAGCAGTGCTTGAACTCGGAAAAATATAGAAGGCGGATGCAAAAGAATGAAAAAAATGTACGTAGACGATTATTTAAATTTCTAATTGATTAGAATATTATAATTAGAAGGGGTTGCATAAATATTTTCTAAAAATATGAGGTACTTCTCCACCTTTATCACTTTCAAGTAGTTTCAACTAATAAAAATACTAATGAATTCATTAGTATTTTATTTATGGTTTAAATACATCTTGTGGGGGTGAAGAGATTGGGAGGCAAAGTCCCTCACAATAATGTTAAGTTTAATATAAAGTGTGTAGTATGAAAAAATATATAATATTTAAGCCTCTGCATTATTGCACCACAAAATAGATCTGAATTTTAACAATATTGACTTTTAAGTATTGTTCTTATCTGTAATAAGCCAGAAAAAAAATTATCTTTTGTTCCATAATGCTGAAAAATGTATATTTTTCTTTTTTACCGGCACTAAGTTTAGATGATAAGTCAGTAAAACTTTACCTATAACATTAACAAAAAAAAAATAAAAATTTAAAACCGTTTATTACTGCAGATGATACGATTTCCATAACAGTTGAACACGATAATATTTTGCGAAACTTCAAATTTTACGTTTTGCCGGATGGATAGTTTTGCCTACAGATTTAGAACTGATAAATCGTAAAATGATTTCAAACTTTATAAATCGAGAAATAATATTATATAGTATTGAAAATTAAATAAAATTACGATCTATATATATAATATATGAACGCATAAACTATTGACTGAATGACTTTTGGTTAGAAACTTATAAAAAAAAAAAAATAAAACTCGACTGGTATGGAGGTTCTTGTGAAATTCAGTGACTATAATAATACGTTACATCTAATATCTGCTGTGTGTTTCAGAGTTTTCAGACACCCTTATGTCCCTTTATACTCGTTCAATTGTTTCATATCCGCCGTCGTGTTTCGCGTTTTCCGTGGCCAAATTCCAATCATAATAATATTCTGGTTGCTTATACTTTTTACACTCCACCGATTTTCGAGCTTGCGGGTACCGCGGAGTGCAAATAATGCCATTTCAAATCGAATCACTCCGTGATATTTTATAAAAGCAGTGACAATATTCTTGGACCGTGACAGGGTCTAATGATTTTCAAAAAACTGATCGCGCGTCTTTTTGAAATGTAATAAAATCCGGAGGTTCCTAAATTATAAAATTTGTACGGGATATGGGGCTGCCAACTATTCTTCCGGCACAATGATAAATTACTAAATTAAATAATCCGGCACACTTCTTACTCCTTTATTTGTTACAATCGCTAGTCCGTATCGTTCACGACGATTTTTATTTAATTTTTAAATGAACCATATTGTGGAATATCGATAAATACTGCGCCGCGGAATCGCATTGTCTTAAAACATTCCGTCCTGTATTAATTAAGAGTCGAGTTTTTATGAATATTAGTGACGACGATTATTATTTTTTCAACATCAACACATCACATACGATCATAAAAAATACGTGGGTACTCTCAGGCCAAAGGATTTTGTAACAGAGTAAAACCTTCACACGCACACACAAAAACAAACGGACAAACACTAAGGTACAAATCGTATTGACGTAAGGTTAGGTTAGCGACAGTAAAAGACTCTAAATCAAACTGGCCGGTAGTGACACGCGCAAAGTCCAGAAGACCTTTAGCCGAAGTATACGTCAATACGTATAAATCCTTATTCCTTAATACTGATCAGACGCTGTCCCGCGATGGATCTTAGGTCGTACACGACCTTTGTTAACTACATTGCCATTGTCACAACCATCACGTCTGCAGCTACTAACTGCTAACTGAGTCCTAAATAATTGGGTGAATATTGGGGATAGATAAATTAAGTCCCGAGTAATAATAATAATATGATTTAATTTTTTGAAATATAATTTGTAAAAACAACGATATACATAAAAAGGAAAAGTCTCTAAGTTCAATGTGTACTGTGTAGTCACTAATTAGTGATTATCGATTACCGATTTTCAGATATTATTGTTGGAAAGGCCTTAATACTACTAAAATTATCGCATTATATTATCCGGTTATTAAAAATAACAATAGAAAAAAACATTTTTTTAAGACGAGACATTTTGAAGTATGAAAATAAAAATAATTGTTAAAAACATATCGAATACATTTTTACCATGTAGGTACACAATAAAATAATAATATAAAATCAAAAATGTTTGGCTATTTGTATATTATATATATATATACTTAATTGTGATTTTATGTACAACATTGAGAATTAAAATAATTTTTGAAAAACATCATTTTCAACCACGCATGTTAACACGAACAGTTCTAAGCCTGTAAAAGAAGGAGAAGGAAAATGTGCTTTTTGGGAAACTTAATAAACCTTTTCAAACCCTCAGTGCTCAGTTTACCACAAAATGGTGTTTCGGACTCAATTTACCTAGCCCCGAATATCAATACGAACGCATGTCCTGCGTGTATCATCGGTTTCCTTGTGCCAATACAGTTACCCGTTGCGTAATAGTAACTATACATTGTTGTCAGTCTCTGATACGGTGCAAGGGTGACAGATTAATACCGAACGGGGGAAAACGAGAGAATGTTGATGTTAATGATAGTATTATTATAGACAACACACTTAGCTGATGTGATTGGCTGTCTGGCCGGTGGTTTACAGCTCTCTAAAATTGTCACATAATATATATTCTACCATATTATATGATAGGCTCATTGGTTATAATACGTTTCATATCGTACTATATGGCAAGATGCCGAGATAAAAATGAAAGTTACTCTAATCCCACTACGTATACGATAAACAGTGGAAAACGTCATTTTGCAATTTTAACGTTTCATTTTTTTAGAAAATGCGTTTTTATATCGGATTAAAGACGTCGAGTATACGCCGAGTACGTAATATTACAAAATGTATATTTCCATTACCGTCGCATTAATATCATAAGACTGCCCACGTGTATAATGTTTAATTCGAATGGAACGCGTGCACAATTGTTTAATATAATATCTCACGTAATATTAAATTAAATTTATACAAAATTAAAAACGTATTACATCGACAAAACGGTGTGGATTTTTTATTAAGATTCTACTAAAATTCTTATATTATCATAAATATCTTCGTATGATTGGCTGTAGTACGATATGCGAACACGATAAGGATCGCAAACGAACATAGTGAACAAACTGATAAAATGCAAATTCGAAGGCATCGCAACAGCGCTACGCATAAGACGGAACACGCCGCAACTCGATACGAACAGAATTGGTAAATTGGGTCCTGAAAAAAGGATAATAGGTAAGTCGAGTCCCGGAAAAAAAATAGTAGGTTAACAGGATTCCAGCAGAAAAGCAAATTATGTATACATTTTGTTTTTTTTAATAATTTCTATAATAATCTTTATTAAAGCCAAAGTTTATTATTACGGTATATAGATCGGGGGTCCGTGTCTACAAAAATGTAAGAACCGCTGGTATAAATTGTAAAAATTGAAAAATAAATTTATTTTTTATCATTATAATATTAGGTATGTGTGTTTTCATAATATTTTGTTCTCGGGAAAAACTTAATTATGGAAACGCTAAATGACGCTATAAATATTTTAATATTAAGAGGAAAATGGACATACCTAATTTAAGTCTAAAAAGATGTTTTTGAAGAAGAGTGGTGTAGGTACCGACCTCATTTTCGGAGGAGAGTGACTACGGCCAGTTAGATAAGAGGATTAGTAGCCTGCAGGACCCAATTTACATACTGCCTAACCACCCCCCTCCACCCCGGAACTCGATTTGCCGGTTTCAAAACGAACACACATTTTCGCGGACCCACTATTTACCTGGCCCCGGTACGAACGTCAGCCACGTGTACTGGACACAAGGTTGGACATTATACGGACACCGCAACATTTCACTGACACTTAAATAGTGAACACGGACACGAATACGACCACAAAAGGGACACGTCCGGCGTATAATATACACATCGTGGACCAAAAAAACGGGACAAACATTATTGAACTGACTATAGCGCGCGAGTGTCGTGAATTTAACCGAATTATAATATGACAAAGCGGCATGTCGACACTCGACACACTAGGTGAAGGCGGGACACGACGAGCAAATACATGACCACAAACTGGACACGTCCGGCGGCGGCGGAGACAGCACGGACGAGAATCGAACAGGTGTACAATATTACTTCAGTCTAGCACTATCTATTTATAGTATAATATACACACGACGATGGCTGCCGGTAAACGACCGCAACGTGGGTCGACGGGCACTGGACGCGATTAATACTTCGGCTTGGATAAATGGTGTTCAAAGTAGGTACCCACCCGGAATCTAGAGGGAAAAAATCCACAGAACAAACATCCCAGGTAAAAAATCCCTGGAAAAAATTCCTCGGAACAAAAATTCGCAAAACAACTGAACAATAATAATATAAATATTTTCAGTCGGTATAAGTAAGCGCTAACTTGCGAATGCTGTTGGATATACAGCTGCTGTAAAAAAAAATAATAAATAATACAAATACGAATAAAAAATATAAGATCATAATAATAATATTATTATCTTAATCAATTGGTTTGTTATAAAAAAGTTAATCAAATCGCTTTCGGATAATATAAAAATAAATAAATTTCGTTTTTAATTTTTCTTATGAGTTTGATTGCTTAGGCCGACAGAGTTTTGAGAACCTATATTATTATATCTTTCAACGATGTTATTGGTTCTATGGCAGTTATTGATAGTAATTTTTATTTTATTTTTTTAATTACATTATTGCAATAAGAATGCATTTTTTTCCATTATTACCCCACCCCGTATTTTCACAAAAAAAAGCCAGTCTATAGACCATCCTAATACTATAAACGGGTGATTATATTACAGTGTTACGTAGACCAATCGTTAATTAACTACTAAACTATATCTACAACAATATTGTTCTTATTGCACTTTTATTTACCTATGCATATTATGACATATTCGACTTATTTTGAGATGACACGAAAAGAGTATAGATAAAAGTGATAAAATTACATAAATAAATAATTAAAATGTTATTGCACTGATAATTTTACAGCCAATAGGCCAAGCGGTAAAGTGGTAACCAGCTAACAGCTGGCCAAGCGTTCCGGTTGCAGAGACATCAGAGGTAAAGGAGACCGACGATTGTCATATACCGGTGGTTCTCAACCTTCCTTATATCCGCGTACCACCTACGTAGTTTCAACATTTTAACTTGACACTACCGTTAATAATAAACTTTTTTTTTTGCTCACCAAAAATGTAGGTTAATTTTACATGTATGAAATATTAAGAACTAGGAATTACAAAATTATGAAAATATAAGAGTTTAATGCACAATAAGAACCTCGCCTGTCTCAGGTTATAACTCCACACTACCGTTGATATAAAACCTACTAATATCAAATAAATCAATTAATATTTAATGTGATCAAAATGGTTCATACCAATTGTTTTTATAAAAGGAGATTTTCTTCGCGTACCGCAGGTCGAGAAACGCTGTCATGAACAATCATATCCACAAGCACGAATCAATAATATGACATCGCAGTCTGTGGATATACAGCAGCATCTTAACTACTAGGACCGAAGACAGCGAAAAAGTCAGTACTGACAGTCTGTAGAAGTCCAACAGTAATCGAGATATTGTTCGCTGAACATAATAATAATATATTATTAGAGGTGTACCTATATCGAATCGCACGGAAGCTCGTCGGAAATGATCGGGAATATAGAACGGCCGGATCTCGGCACTCGCTCAGACGAAACACGCTGTCGGACGAGACAAGCGATTCTATTTGGAAATCGGCGAAATGCCGAACACCAATCATAATAATATTATAGGCACGACGACGGCAGAACGAGTAATAGGCAGAGGGTGAAAACAACGAAATGAGATTACCCGATGGAGCGAATTTACCTGGGAACGGCTGCGATTGATATGGATTTGGTGACCACTGACCAGGTCGAACACGGTCCAAAGGGTCTGGGCACGCATACAAGTCCCGAGGCACGTCGTAGATTAAAGATAATACAGGTATAGGAAAATACGGCGACAAAGACCACGTAATCGCGCCGGCTTAAAGTAACGAGAATAGTTTAGGGGCGAGAGGTGGTAGAAAAGTTCCATATGCGTACGCACGCGGACCGGTATACATTTGAAATCATAAATAAAAGGTGGTGGTTTGAACGGTGCTGCTGCAGCACAATAACCGCGCAAATATATTTTCACATCATTATTTGATTCAAATAAATAAAATAAGACACGGAAGTTAGTGCTTGAATTGGGAAAAAAATTAAGTTAAAGGGAGGGGGGGTGCAAAAGTGTAAAAAAAATGTCCGTACCTCATTGTTTAAATATTTTATTGATAAGAATATAATTAAAAAGAGTACGCACGCATACCTACATAATTTCTAAAAAGGAGAGGGACTCTGTCTCACCACACCTCCCGCCCCCCACCACAAATCAAGCACTGAATCGATAGTATTAGGTATATAACGTTAATGTTTTAACGCACCCAACGCTGAGTCACGGCGCTAAAAATGTAAAAATTAAAATACGTAAATTTTGTAATAATTTATATTTGAAATTCATGCGTATTCTTTAATTAACAGACATCATCAATGTTATTCACGGTTTACCGTTCCATAAACTTTGTTAGCGTTAAATTACCGTTATCATTAACGCCTGCACGGCAATAATTGTGTTATGTGTTTTTCGGCCTTTGTGTCTCTGGCTCTTTTAGCTAAGTCTTTATATATACTGTAATGAAATTAATTGCATCTCATTGTTGCAAATTATGCAACGTATGTTTAATATTTAATTATTCGCAGTCTGCATATTTTAAAAACGATATTTCTATCCCTTATGAATCGGTTTTGGACAGTCTTACTTTAAGCAGATGTTTTTCGAATAAAATATTGACAAAAATATTGAAAGATTTTTTTTTCTTTAACAATATTTTAATAAAAGTTATAATATTGAAATGAAATTTGTCACATATTTTCAAGTTTTATCTATTAAAATTATAAATTGTATACAATTTTTTTAACTAAATAGTAATTTACAAATGTTCGTGTTTCTGACAAATGTTGACAACATTTTAATTTCAAACGATTCTGAGCGAAGACGGTCTGTCAGCTTACATAACTAAGTATATTTTATGATATTATTGCTATTAAAATAATTAATTTTACTTTAATAGAATAAAATAAGAAGTTCGATTAATTTTTGTCAAAAACTTTGAATTTGAAAATGTCATGGTCTTGAGTGCATTTAATATAATAATATAAAATATATATAATACTTTAAAAGTTTTAAGCACCCACAAAAAATATTTTTAATCTATAATTTATAAAATACTTTGGATTTACACCTCAATTTTTTTTTCCATTTACATTTACAACAAGTTATGAGAAACTTCGTATTAAATTTTCAATTATTTTGACCGAGCAAAAAAATTTGTATCGACAATAATAATAAAAAAAAATGTACTGAAAATTTTTCATAATATTATAAATAGCTCAAAAAGAGTTGAAATATATTAAAAATGTATGGTATATAAAAAAAGGTTAATATGATAATTTGGTGAAAATGTCATGGTCATTATTTGTTGTATTACACCAAAAAACATAAGCTAACAAAAAAACAAGATTTTATCAAAAATTTGATTTGACCGTCTCAAAGTACTAACTATATAGATTCACTTTCCCATAAGAAAATATGCTGATGAAAAAAATCGGAGCACTCTAACTGCCCCAAAACGTGACGACAGACACAAAAATGAAACTATAAATATTTGAAATTGACTAGCGTACGTTACGAGCTGTCTGGTATTATAATCGACCGAGTGTCGAAAAATGAATAAAGCCTGTTGACCGTTTCAGAGTAAACTAACGAAATTATTTCAAGTGATGCGAAGCAAATTATATTTTGACAACTGGCGTGGATGTGCTGAGACACAGATACCAAATGGACACTTGAAAACTCCGCAAGACCGCTGACGCTATCCCGATAGAGGACTATCTTACGTGCTAGAGCTCGCCAGTCAATATAGTCATACACGTGTGCCCATCCGGACTTCACCAGAGCTGCTTATCTCATAGCAGTGGCCTGCCATTATAGTATTGTCGTTAAAATAATATTTTGTCTGTATATACTTCGCTTGCCACTTTGGGTGGTGTAGCTGATAATCATTACAATACTGTGGATCCAACGGGGACGGCCTGCAGGCCCGCCGGGATACCGGGAGGCTCATAAATTATTATTTTTTCGCATAGTTCTAGGCAATCAGTTTTCTATTAGAATGTTTTGAATGCAGAACAGCAATCATGGAAAACTCGTCCCGTGCGGACAGAATGTGCAACGAAAATGTACTGCAACATCAATATTATACAAATGGACAACTCGGCAAATTGAGTTTGCATTTATTCGTACGGAAAAATCGCCTTTGTAGTTTTTCTATTTTGTCGATTAAACTAGCTTATTGCGTGTTCCGGGTCAACAATGCATCGCTGCAGAATTTCTGCACAAAGCGAACACACGAAAATATATATGCAAAGGATTCGTGTTTCCACAAATAGCCACTCATCGTATTATTCTAAACAAATGTCTGGATACAAGCGGACGCCTATTTCACATGAGTTGGGTACTTTATAAACGGTATAGTATACGAGTATGTATATATGTGTCAGAACAACACCCGAATTTCCGATTACCGTTTGGTGGGTTATCGTTAATATACGATGGGTGAAAAAAAAATTGTAATCGAGACGAAATTATACTTGCGTACGCCATGGATATTCAACCTTTTGAGGTCCACGAGCTCCCTTTCATACTTTGTGTGAGGTAACGCCCCCCTCACCACAACGAGATAGAAAATATCACAAATAATCAAAAATAACGTAGTTGTCATGTTTTTGTGGTTTTTACGACTCCCTGAACATTTTTCACACCTCCCTAGCGGCCAGCTTCATCTCCAGGTTGAGAACCATTGGCATATGCCGTCGCCGGATAGGCAAGGTATCGGACAGCCGAGTTGTAGGATTCCCAACGTTCGATCACAGCTACGACTAAGGTAAGATTTAATAATTCGATTCAATTATATAATTTTCTATTAACGTTTGTACTAATTTCTCATTACCGTATAAGAATAAGATCACGACCAAACACTCATAACCAGCCATATTTCGAGAGGCCCACAGAGATTTGATAGGTAGCTCGCTGGCCAATTCTCTACGAGTTTAGGGCGTCGATAAGCAATAAGTACAATATTAGAGAAATCCATCGCACCAGGACGGATCCACAGCGTAGATCTTGTACATACATTCATGATTATATTTATTATTTTTTTTTTACTTAAGTTTTATTAAGTTACAAGTTTTATTTAAGTTATACTTGAGTTTTAAGTTTAATTATTATTTATTTAAGTATTTATAGAACTAAATTATTAGATAAAGTATTTCTATAAAACGACGTGGAATTATGGTGTGCGGTGTGAGCTCTTCCCGAGGTGTGGGTGGGGGCCCCGAATCACACCATGCCAGTCCTTTTGCAAACTGCACTCTGTTATATAGTTATTAGCTGCTAACCTCGAACTTTGTCTTTAAATATTATTGTCGACAAGTAAAAAAAACAGCCACTAGAAATGACACTGATGTTCAGATCGTTAACTATGAACGAAAACAAAAATAAACAATAACCATCGATTTCGGGGAAGAGGTTGCAGTAGGTCGGTACCTATGTATTATTAATTCTGAAGGAAAATATACAATTTTTATATTCGACGATAATCGCGTGCAATCGGCATGTTATAGATGACCACCTATAATTACCATTGACACCAAAAACAACCAACTAGTTCGTTAAATCCATGTCGTCTACTGAGTCAAAGTGTTATCGCGCTTGTGGACATATTGTACGTAATATTTTGATAATATGATACTCGTACAAATAAGCAAATACTACTATAGAATGAATATTGTTTGTTTATCTTTCACAGTATAATCACTTAAATAATAAAAAAACAATAATTCTTGATAAGAGCAAATTCGTTAAAAAAAATTATAATATATACGCCTAAATGTGAGAGTAAAAAGTAAAAAGTCTATTAAGTCTAACTGTTATTGGTAACTGCATTTAAACTTTACCTAAATTTAACTTGTAAAATATTTAACAATTTCAGGGACTAAGGGGATCTATATATTATAATAAAGTGTTTACAGTCAAATGTTTTATATTTCATAATAATATATTTTTGCACGTAAATAAATATTATATAACTCAAGTCCAAACGGAACATCTGAGGTAATTACCATATTATCTAATTTTAAATTTGTTGACAGATATGAAAGACTATTTTACATGAAGTTCGGTTTAAATATGCACATATTATATTATATCCACCCAAAGTCCCCAACAGTTGATACAGAATACGTTTTCAGTTTTTAAAAATAAATAAAATAATTATTTAACTACGCTGCTCTCTAATAAAATACATAAATTCGTATACTATAACGGTTCGTGTTAATGTATGTTGTGTCTTGTGTAAATACATATTATTTAATCAATTGTACAATATTTTCAACAGGTTGTCATTAAAATAAATGATTGGTACGTAATTTGGTTCGTGATTAGATATTAGGTTTTTTTTCTAAATTCTATATACATATAAATTTTTTAATATTTAGATTGTTATTATACTAAAAATTTTAACATTACGACTGTTATACTATTATAATATTATGTAGACTTTGTATGTTGATTACATATAGGTAAATATTTCAAAGAAAATGTGGTTTTTAACACTAATGCATATATATTTATGTATTAATGTACATTTTCCTACTTAAAAATTTAAACATAACCGGATGACAGTAAAGTACACCCCTCATATTATCTAGTTGAAGAACATAGTCATCACAGAAAAAGAAAAAAACGTAGTATACAAAATATGTGTTACGTCATCATTTTATCATACCATTATATTATATATTTATGATTTAATTTTAGATAACATTTTAAAATTGCATAATATTTATAAATTTACTAACACTTTTATTCAAGTTTGTTTTAAAAATGTGTTCTTTATTTAGTGATATACCTACCTATTTTTTTTTTCGTTTAACGATGTAATAGTTGCTTGCTTGTACGAATAGATTTGATCAATATGTGTTCTAAATTCATTATTTTAAATTTATTTCTTTTAGTTTCTTTGATGTCTCTGATTAATCCATCAAACTTAAAGTGTATACCTATTTTGTTGTTCTTCGCCTTCGCGTTCTTTTTTTCTCATATTATTTTTAATGCTTTAATACATTTTACCTTACGCGTTAGACCTGCAGTATACATTCAGACGATAATTCTGTACTCAACTGTACATAAATTAAACGTAATAGGTATTAATTATTACAAATACAAATTGCATTGGATTTTTAGAAATGACTAAAAAATATTTTAAATATATAAATGTATTGTCAAGTATAGGTATAGTTTTGATTGGATTATTCAAAGTGAAAAATTACAAAATTCAAAGGACGGATTGATATTCTCACTTAAAGCTTAAATAATTTGGCTTTTTCAATGAACCAACGTTTGTAGTTGCATTTTGTAGAAGCTACATTTAAAGTTTTAAAACAACAAATTCGCATTCGAGATTAAAATGTCTTACCTAATAAATTATAAAAACGTGAAAAGTACTTTTTCTTCTTTAATTTACTATAATTACATTTAAACTAAATGTAATAATATTTTTTCAGATGAAATATATTTTTAATCGTTAATGTCCTATCTAGACTAAAAATTACTAGTAAATATTAAAACAATAATTTTAGCTGCTACTTAATCAGTGTTATTCAAAATAATTATAATACTAATAAAATATTATAAAACGATTCTGATGCTGAGGTCACGTCTTGCTTCACTCTACTCGGTTCAAGGTAAATTTAAGTATTATTATTTGTACTTAATATTATCATGGCCGTCATCATTCATCCATTTATGCGTCCTATCGAAAATCAATTGTAAATGAAGATCAAATATTATGCAAGAATATGCAAGATATTATTTAAAAGCTCTGGCTCGTTTAAAGTCTGTTATCATTTTTTTTTCTTAATATAAAACTTTTTTGTACAATCCACCTTTAGTTTTCAGTTTATAGATTCTGCGTGAAAATATTTGATATTTTTCACTGGCCTGAATAGTATTTTGAAAATAAAACACTTATATATAAAACTGCAGTCAGAGCATTTTACTTGCAGGATTTTACTCGTTATTACCGCTGCTCAGCAAATGGTTATACCTTACAAACGAGCCTCTCACCCGGACGACGAGAATCACCGACGAGAATCCTTTGTTCCTCCTATAGATTCGTCATTTAGTGTAATTTGATAATATTATGTACTCATGCTTCTACATATATATTGGGCTCGCGCCCCTAATAAAAATAAAATTACAAAAAAATACTTTTATATAATGAGTTACACGTCATACACTCTGTCACCCGTTGTAATGGTCGGTGGTCGGTGGTCGTCACGGACATGGTTATCCGTAGAACGTCATCGCCAAAGCGAGTCACGGCCTTTGGCTTTGCCGGTCCGTAAGCTTACCTCCTGCTCGGTCCCCCATCCCACCTCTCCCTCGGTCAGTTAAGATGAGAGAGATTCGATCGAATCGAGATGTTTTAGCGTCCCGAAGTGGAGGTCGAACGAGTGTCGGTGGAGGTATGCTGCAGTGCTTGCACTTTGTACTTGCGACTGCTGCGGACCGCGTCCCGTGAATCGTGAACATAAATGTATCATAATAAAACTAATAGTTATATCGCACAAACAACTTTTATGTATTATATCCAAAAAATACTTTATATTATGTACATGTATAAATATAATATCCAGTAGAAGCCGCTTACTAGGACCACTTTTGGACCAAGGTAAAATGTGTCAATTAACCGATTGTTTCTAATAAGCCATTGGTTTTATTTATTATGAAAAATAATGAAAACAAATGTATGATTTAAAAAAAGTATCTGCTATGAAAATAAAATATTATTTTATATGTTTTATAAAATATGTATTTATTGACGTCTGTTTTTAAAGTTTCGTAAAAATAATGTTACCCAAACCAAAGATCATCCGCACAATGCTGGACTGCTCTCCTGAGGATACTAAGAGCTTCCACAATTTCTTTGCTTGGTGGAGGTACCTCGGTGCTAAACTTCTTCACCATCAGTGTCATCAGCCTGTTTAATTGTTTGAAGATTCATAACTGCATTACAGATCTCTTCTTCGGTAGATACCACTGCAATCATCGATGTGTGAGTCCACATCAATCCTATCTCTATTCTCTATACACTGCTTCCGAGACTTGAATTGTTTCAAATAACCAATTTGTTGTTGTTTCAGTAATTTGATTATACCGTGCCTATAATACATTTTGTTTCAATGACGCGATTGTATCAATTATCCGTATTCCTAATAAGCGGCTTCTACTGTATATCAGTATATAATATATAATAGGGACATTTATTCTTGGAAACTGTTTGGTTACAAATGGTTTGATGTCGGTTACAATTAGTCACTAAAAGGTTACTAAATTTTGGAATTGGTGCGAAAATTATAGGATAAGGCCGAGGGGCTACGTGGAGTTAGCCCCCCGAAATGGAAATAGAGTTTTCTCGGAAACTGTTTGGTTACAAATTGTTTGATGTCGGTTACAATTAGTAACTAAAACTTAAAAGGTTAATAAATGTTGGAATTGATCTGGAGTCGATTGACCATAGTTGTGGAAGTAACTTCATGATCGTATATTACGGTGGTGGTCCTTATATTTCGATCTCTGATTTATTCAGATTACACCCCTCCCCCCTCCAATTGTTTATCCGCTATACACTTTGAAACTACTTAACTGATCTTGATAAAAATTTTGCTCAATGTTTGTGATTTGGTCCAACTTGAGAGATAGGATAGTTTTTATCTCTATTTATGACCTAAATAATTTTTTATTAAAAAACAAATGTTTACTATAGGACAACGGGTTGTAATTATTATTTGTAAGTTCCATAAGTTTCTAACAGATAGTGGTGTAAATTAGTTTAATTATTATTTCATTTCATTTCAATTATTGTGCCGTGTATTATTTTGTATGTTATTATTCATCTTAACTACTGTTGGAGACGATTCTAGAGTGATCGAGAACAGTATCTATCGTTCCATAATATGCCGGGTTGCCATTGGTTACAGTTAAATATATTTATCATTATAGGTTTTTGTCATTCACCCGTTTGCTTTTTGAATTTCACTCATAACTAAACTATCTTTGGACGTCTCGTCTGTCAACAAACTTTGAGCACCTACTAAAAATTATTTGAAATGCTACCCGAAAAATCAAAAATCAATTAAAAATTAATGTTGGTTTACCCGAATTTAAAACACTCAAAAACTACCGGACCGTTTTCAACAAAAGTTATATCAATAGATTCCATAAGATTTGAAGGGCTTTATTTTTTCAATCTCTAATAGGTACCTAAAGAAAATTTGGTATTGGAAAAACGAATATTTTTTGTTTTTTTATAGGATCGCCATTGGTTACATTATATAATATTACTATTATATTATAATTATTAGTAGAAATATGGCATACACATTATTTCACAAATATATATTTTATAAAAATAACAAAACTTTGGCACGGAAAACGCCAGGCGGGACGTCTATTATATTATATATTATATTTTTATACTTATATAATACTATATTGTGTTTGTGAAATAATAATATTATATTTTTTATAGTTGAATCATTAACATTAGCATCACGATGTCTACACTTTTTATGAACATATTTTATTAAATTACAACACTTCAAAATATAATTCAATTATAACATAAGAACAAAAAATATTTAAAACTGATATTTAATATATTTTTTCTTTCAACATACCTAACCTATCATAATCCAGACTGATTCAACCATCAGATTTTTCACGATGCTTAAAAATTGTTCATAGCTTAGGAGTAACAATAGCAATATGCAACTATAAAACACTGGATAATTACAATAAAAGAATAAGAAACTCTAACTTACACATTATTCTGATTATATTTTCGTGAATAAAAAACGCTAAATTATTCATGGGATTTCTTAAAAAACACAGCGAACAAAATATTCATTTGAAAGTAAAAAAAAAAGTTTAAAAACTCATACATTTTCATCAAATAGTTTATTTCCGAGTTGTTTAGTTGGAAATAATCAAGAAACATTATTTGATCTCAAAACTAATGGTTATAATGACGTTCGGTCAATATTAAATCAATTATTATTTAAAATTACAGTATATAATTAATAATTATACCTATTTACAAATATAAACTAAATCATATTTGAATGTATTCATAATCATAAGTATTATCAATTCAAAAGGCGTATCACTAAATCCATTATTAATTGTTCACCGTGGAAAACTTTGGAACATGTTCACACGTCTTGAACTGCTGCAAATTTAAAGTAATAAAATATTAGTACCTACTCGGTACGATTGTTTAATCACAGGACCTACACTCACAGAGTTTACTTTTGTAGTTTCTAGTTGCTACCACTTTACACAAATAAACGTTATTGTACGATTGATTTAATTACAATCTTAATTAATTATAGGTAATGGTTGGTCTAAATATAGAGTAAAGATACTATATTATGACTTATTTATTTATAATCTATATCGGAAACTTATTACATATTTTGTTTTACCTCAAATGCAATTTACCACGTTAAAATACATAATTACCGGTTATGGTCGTCAAGTGATACAAAATAAAATGTGAGACCAAAAAAAAAATCGTAATTAAGTAAAATAATAATAAGTAAATAAGTAATAATATTGTATCTGTGCATATTTATTACAAATTAACTAATGTTGTGCAATTGTACACAAGACTTGATTCTATGTACATTTAAAAAAATATATATTACGCAGTTTTCAATTTACAATATTAGAAATTATGTTGATGTGTTAAATAAAAAAAACGTAGGGACACTGCCCAAGTGAGTTTGGGTGGCACAATAATATTGTTCCAGGCTCGACCAGAAATTGAAGTCTATAGCGCACGCCTATTATACACACATAATGTGGATAACTTGAATGTAATTAAATTGAAATATAACTTATGAGCACGATATTCTGCAATTAGGAAAAACTAATTTAACTCAAAACTATAAATATGAAATAGAAAAATTACACCTGATTAGCATCGTAGTACAAATACAAAATAGTATGTAAAAAAGTGACAAAAATTAATTGTTTTAGCACAACGTAGTTTATTGTTGCAAACATAATAATATATTAAATTACGTAACCACCTATGGTATACAATTATTTCGATGGTTGGTGGTCTTGTACCATTAGAGTATTACTTCTGGCAGATCTGAAGTCTGTCTGTACACAACGTTTTTTTTATACTTTCACCGTGTCTGTATGCAAAGTTCTTGTATTTCTGATTTTTAATGCAATTTTGTTAATTCGTACGTTTAAATTGACTTTTCAGACCAACTCGAGTTTTCACAAACGTTTTCCGCAATAATCGAGTACACATTTTTTTCAATGAATTCCACAACGTCTATGACACGGGTGTTATAACTTTTCTATTCACTCGAGTAGGTATTGTGCTTATATTTTACGAACCACATGTCGATTATTTTTTCGGTAAAATTACATTATTTTCGTCGACATCGAAATATTATTATGATTCGTATAAGTCTACCGGTATTATAACTGTGCATAATAATATAATATGATAAGGGTATGCGGAAAAGGCTTTAAACGTATACTCGCCTTGACATGAGCATTTATAACCATACTATAACCATGCAGCCCGACGGGTAGTGAATGTATACTGCGGCCATCACCAGTGTGTGTATAGATATTGTCAAAACTTTACCGTCGATCGTTCATTATTGTAATAATAATTGTTGTCTGCTGTTCGTAATTTGGTGAGGAAAACGGTCGAGGGTCGTGATAATGTTTTGAACGATATACTTTATAAGTCAAACACGGTATAACAGTAAATTATAGTATTACAATACACCACAATAGTCGGTATTTAGGGTGATAGTATGTAGGCTCCATAATTCACCACGATATTAGATGCCAATAATTATTATTATATAATTCGATTTTCGTTTGATTGATCATATTTTGGTGTATTATTATATCTAATATAGCGATTTATTTATGAATCTCGTAATCGCGTTCGACACTAGATAATATTATATCGTTTTGTAGGTAATAATATGTATTTTGCCAAATGTAATTATTGCAGTACAATATTCAAACATTATGGCCAAAACACTTTCATTGTTATTCCATAATTTTGATATTAGAAACATTTAAAATAGAGATCACTATAATTATTTTAATATTCGAATATTTTTACTTTTGTAATACGCAAGTGCTCTGTCCCCAATATTCAGGCGATATATTATTCAAAATAATAACATAATAAGTACCTACCAATTTTTTTTTCAATATCTCATTAGGTTTCTAGATAAGTCAAAATAAAAAAAAATATGTAGTTTAACTGAAGATACTATAATATTATTATACTTAATTTCCGTTGTTACAACAATAATCATTATTTCATCAATTGATGTGTTTGTTTTAAATGTTTAGTGACGAACAAGTCACGCAATGCGTGTACGAAGCAACACATGACAAAAATGTAATATTATGTATCGCATTCGTGATTTTCGAGTCTTTTTTTTTTTGTTTACAGTAACAAAAAACAATTATATATTTTCTTCATTTAAATAGTTTTTAATTCCTAATCTCTACATTATAGTTAATTATAAACCTGCCCATACTATTTTGGTTAAATGGCGCGAATCCTGAGACCATTAAAATGTTTTCTTATAAGACAAAAGCGGTTATATTGGAGATTCAAAAAAAAAAATGTTACGAAAATTATGAACATTACCAATTATAAGCAACAAGTGTCATAGACTTTATTTACCTAGTAATATAATTTATTCAACCAACAGTATTTTGTTCATTTTCTTAAAACTAAATAAAATAATATTGTTAGCTGCCAGCTATTGATTCAAATTGTATTTTATTATCATGAAATGAATATTCGTATTATTTTTAGTTGTACACTTTTTCGATAGTTTGTAAGATTATAAGGAAACCAATAATGACAAGTCAATTACCATAGTTGTTATAAAATAAACACATTTTGTCATACCTACTTTTTAAATTAAGTGATTTTCGTTTGATAAAAAGTAGAATTTCGAGCAAAAAAATCAGTAGGTAGTAAAAATGTATGAAATGTATAAATAACATGCATATTATTATAAAAAATATAAATTATTTTCATGTTAACGAAGTCAACATTTTTCGTTTTCTAATAATTAAAAAACAAACAAGGCGAGTGCATACAAATACATAAAATACTTTTCGTAAGACTGTTAGCATTCGTGTAAAATAAAATACACGATAATAGATTATTCATCGTTGAAAATAGTTAAATTTCAAACGAAAATTTGGAAATATGAAGCACCTAATCAGACTATATACTGTAGCAGAATATTAAACCCTCTATGGTGTTTTGTTCTTTTTATCTATAACCATAAATTAAGTATCATTCGTACTATAACCAATCGATATGGTACGCGTATTATACACCTAATTTAAAATTCAGTTCATACTTCGCATGGGAATTTATTTGGCTGATGCATTGTATAGGGAACACAAAATATATTATATTCATGCAAATAAATTAAATCCATCATTACCTGCTGCTGCGATAAATGTAATATATAATAAACGTTTTTAGTTTTGACTATTATTACTACGTTCAACTGTTATCAATTTTCCTCTTTTTTTTCGTAGATTTTAAAACGTTATAATTAAATAGTTGAATATAGTCTTATTAATTTTCACCGAAATGAAATGAACATTTTTCCATCCCTCCGGCTGTAGTTCAAAGTGCTCGTGGACACCTTATTTTGGTTGCCGTCTAAATAATTATTATTGACGTGTTACTTTCAACTAGAAATTAATATAATATCATGACGAATTGTCTAGTGGTAAATAATTATTACGTCATGCAAATACATAGAACTTAATGAATATAATTTTACCTACGAGAATATTATCATTTTGACACTGAGTTAATAAAAAAAACAAACTTTTCACTTGGGCACTCTGGAGTTTGGAAAAAACCATTGCCCATCAAACATTATTTTTGCATCAACACTATCAGTTCATAAGACCAGTCTGGTCTTATAGAATAGCAATTTGGGGTCCGGCCAAGCCCTCGAATATCAGGCCAATTCAGGCCTTTCAGTCAATTGCACTAAGGTTAGTAACCAAAGCCCCCTGGTACGTTTCAAACTCTGCCTTACACAATGACCTAAAAATAACAACTACCACTGAACTTGTCAAAACGATGTACAAACGTTTCCACCAAAATTTAAGCACGCATAGCAATACTTTAATATCACAAATGTCCACCCTAACCCTCCCAAAAAACCCACCACGCAGACTTAAGCGTAAATGGTGTAGAGACTTGTTAAATTAGTGAGGGAGGTGTTACCATTGGGTTTCTTCCTCAACACGATATTCATGTTACTTAATTCTGTTTTTTTTTATCTTATTTGCTTATTGTAATTATTGTGTACAGATTGTAAATTGTCTCTCTTAATAAAAAAAAAAAAAAAATACTATCAGTGGCGCCCAAGACGTATTTTTTAGGTATAGCAGTACATTATTTTACCCACCTACCCCTTCCAAAACTCAAATTTCCAATGGTCTTTTTTGATTATATTAATTGTTATTAATATTGGTAAATATTGATATACCAAGGAATAGGTAGCATCAGAGTTGAAGGTGATTTAAGCTATTTAATAAAGCGATCAAGTGACTGAATCTAATCATAAAAATGACCAAAAAGTGACCAATATAAGTACGTATTTTTCCTAAAAACTTATTGTTATACATTTTTTTTTTAAATATATTGTTTTCCTTTTATTTTCAATGTGTAAGCGGCTGTCACACTTATAGTCATAGGGGTGGGCGCCACTGAACACTATATTTTGTAGGCAGGGAGGGGGTGAGGGTCTCCCCCTTTGGATAATTTTTGTCATATCATATGTTATAATATGATAAAGCAATAAAACGGTATACTTACCGTGGTCTGAGAGTAATCAACAATCCCCCCCCGTTTTAAAAAATCCAAAAAAGCCACTGCCATGGTTTTTATTTTTTTAGGGGTTTTTTCGCATCTGTTTTCACAGAAACATCACAGGGCGTATATTATACGTCCACAATATAAAACTCGAGACGTTCCTATAACGTCTTAAGAGAACACTGCTGTTTAGTATTTGCATGACGTAGTAAACTTTTCGCCGCTTTTGCAGCAAAACAAACCGTAGTTTGTCAAGTGTGCAATGTTGTAATCGATTCAAATATTTGAGCAGGGTCGGACAAAGTTTCGTTCGCTTTCCACATACGTCGCAATGCGATGATGCACGACACTCGTGTATTGCAACTACAATTATTGCTATATATTGTGAACAATAATATGCATCGAGCCGGTGTACGGTCAACGGTTATATTTTCTTCGCTTTTATTATAAACTCTACCAAGTCAATAATAATATAATATAATATTATAATACTACTGCAGCAGCAGTGTCTATCCTGGTTTAATATTATTGTTTGATTCTGGTCCGAATCGCTAGCGTTAAAATCATCTTACCGCCGCCGTATTTTCATCGTCACATCAATATTGTCTCCTCGTACGCGTTTCAATGACAAAATATTGTATTGTACTCGGCTGGCGCGTATGCAAATGGATACACGTCCTACCTGCAATGTAACATTTTAACGGTCACCCGTTTAGCTTGAGAATAATTACACCTAACTATCCATTGCACCATTAAAATATATTTTATTATATTATTGTGTCTGTTGAAATATAAAAATTCCAATATTCTCGTATGCACACGTGATATTATATTATGCTCTTGCGCGTCATAATTATAGAGGTCTTATATGCACATAGTAAAATATATTAGTAACCGAACAATTATTTGGAAAAAATCAATACGTTTTCATATTTAAAAAAACATTACTTTCACATTGGTTGGCCATGGATTCTGGTGGGATAATCGATCGGACGTGTTGTGTTATCAAATCGTAAAGTAATTATTATTTCAAAATGGAAACAATTTTATATGAGTGGGATTATGTTTACAGCTTTTTTTTTAATCTTAATCGACTATATAAACCTACCAATAGGGATTTATAAATAATTTGAACTATTTTAAAATTGTATTGCACACATTTAAAAATTCTAATATAACATAACTTAGGTATATAATATCCATTTGATTTTTAAAGCGTATTATAAACTAAACAATATTTTTTTTCCACTATTTCAAAAACTATGTAAATCTAATACTCAGTTAAATAAGTACAAAAATTAATCATAAAAAACTAAAATAAAATGATAAAAATAAAATAAATATATATCATATTTGTAAGTAAATATAAACTACATAATATAGTTTATATTTCAGTTAACATTCTTATAGGTATGTTTAACTGTTCTTTCAAGTAATGCTACTGTAATAAGCTACCATTGAATACTTAATAATATGATAAATGATAATAAATTATAAATACTTGTCTTACATATTTACATAATAAAGCGAGGATAAAAAACTTATTACGAATCTCTATGTTAGAAGTTAGAAATTAGAACAGGTACATAATTAAATAATAAACTATACATTTTATAACCAAATTGTTATTCACCAGAGTATATAGAAACAACTAAAAAACTATAATTCTGTGGCTATATAGGAAATGTAGATGTGCCCTTATAATTTACAATAGTTCGTATAATAGAAGAGTACCAAGTGGTTTAATTATTTCTAACTAGTAAATACACCAACTCGCGAGGTGATATTTTTTATTAATTTATCGACAAAAGCATTGGTGAAAACATGATAAAAAAACAATCATTAGTTAAAAATATCGGATCAAGCAAAATAACTAAACTGAAAACTTTAATTTCGTATACAATTTATGTTTGGTAATTTATTCAGATTATAAAAACATGATTCGCGATCTGATTTGCCTAAAATTTTGACTTGATGATTCGATGTCCACTATGTACAGCTGAACCCAGACAAGCCAATTTGAATTACGAACTATAATATATTAATTAAATTGCTGCTCATTAATAATAGCACATGGTACTATGCCACTATAGTAATTGGTACCTAGCTATACTATCAATGAACTTAACTGATTAATATTTTGAAAAAGGGTACTCATACCCTGTAGGCGCCCAGTTAAGTCACGTGAAAATACAATTTGGCACCTGGTATTAAATAACATATTATGAAATGTCAACAAATGTGCAGGAAAGGAGTCGATTTTCAACGTGTGCGAACTGTCGGTAAGACCATATTATTATGATTACTATAACAATCGTCACAGTAATATTGTAGCGCTAGTAACCACACCGTATAATGCGGCAAGGAGAGCTATATACTCATTAAATTGCTTCTCATAATAATTATTAATCACGTGGTACTATGCCACTATGGTAGCTATATTATCAATCAATTACACTGATTAATATTTTGAAAAAGGTACGTCATATTTTGTGATGGCACACAGTTATATAGTTACACACAATATTAAGTCACCCAAAAATACAATATTTGGCAATTGGTATTAAAGAACACGTCATTATCGGTAGAAAACGTGTAGAAAATGCAGTAAAAGTGTCGATTTTCGGTGTTTGCAAACTGTCGGTCAGACCATATCATTATGATTACGACGACAATCGTCACAATAATATTGTAGCGACAGTAGCCACGCCGTATATAATGCGGCAAGGAGAGCACTACCTATAATAATAATATGACGTTTTAAAAGTCGTTGTAGCAGACTGTTACTCTTTATAATTTGGCTTATAACTTTGAAACTAATCACAACTTTCTCCATTAAAAAAATCTACATACATATTTAAATATCCATATTGTTCTGCCATTTTCAAAGTTTCCTTCGGTAAATAGTGTAGTTTAAATTAAACGATTTCATGTCATTCCAATTCCTGCAAAGTTTCGAATAAATATTAAAAACACACTCGTTTCGTATAACAACTATCATCCGCATAAAATAATAATAATACATCGTAATAATTAGTAACCAAGTTATATTATCAATCGTGCCTATAGCTTATCGATATCATCATATTATAATGTATCAAATATTTGCACTAATTAACTAAGCAATATTATTACCTAATCCTATAAGATTTAAAAATAATTGTAAAGCCAAAATGATTAAATTTCAGCCGATCGCTAAAATGTTTGTTCACATTGATTATACAATTTAGATTTTGAAATAATCTAAGTTGATAAACGAGTTTTCAATTTTTGTTTTAAAAGAATTTATTTCAATCTTTATATTAGGTGCATTACAATATGATAAGCAGTACATAATTGAAACATTCCAATGGGTAGGCGCACTTGAATAACAATGTATAATAATATTATGAATGATAATTTATTCTTATTTATTTAAGTCAATAATTGTTTGAAAGGTTTTCCTATACATTGTGTGTATCATTCACTTAGTGAAATAATATATATTATACCAAACACAGTATTATTATTATTGTTATTATTATTATTAGGTATTACGACTGTATTAGTTATAAGTAGGGGTCGAGACTTCTTGCATTTGCGTGTATTTTGATGTGGTTATAAATTATTCCAAGTAAGATAATATTATGTCATTAGTTTGGTGAAAATAGAAAAATCATATTTTTATATTCGTATAACTTTAGACCGTCCTTAAAACGACAATATTAAATTTATAAAATAAATATTGTATAGGTTAAATTCACACAAAAAAATAGGACAGTCAGGACTATTCAAATCCAGTGTAAAAAAAATGGGGGTCAATATTCAAGAAAATTTAGCATACATAAATAATAAAAAGGGTGTAAAATAAATTGTTTATCAAATTATGAGTAGGTACTTTAACGTCCTTTCTCCGGTAGAAAAACCCCGAATAAATGTCAGGTAAATTATCCGAAACAAGCGTTGTTGTACATAGGTACCTCAAAAACCTCAAACATACGGTATAATATTATAATTAAACTTAAAGTGTCAAACTAAAACAAATACAAATACAATTTTGTACATTTAAATTTTAATACATAAATATATATTATATATATTAGAGTGGAAACTGCTCCTTTTAAAGAAAACAAAAATCGATTATAAATACAATAATATGAGATTTAACTATAGGTACAAAGGTAAAAATATATTGTACACTGTAGGATAAATAAAGAAAAAAAAACACCGGTGGATTAAATTAAACAAAAGAGAAATTATTTAAAAATATGGTCTTGTTTAATATACTCAATAAGATTAATTATTGACAAAGCGTTTTAATGCACCAATCAGTAATTCACGGAGTTGTCGTACACCTAATGAATTTAACGCATGTTCGATAGAACTAATTAATTTTGACGGCATTTTCAATTTACTGACGTGTCACTATAGCTAGTCGAACGACATTCGTAACTAGCAAGTATAGGTCGGTACCAGTATTGTGTACATATCGTACAGTGTTGTGTGTTATCTAGATAAAAATGTTTATCTTTTTATATTATATCTTATTTTTATCTTATGCACACCATTATCTCTCTATCTTATCTAGACAAAGAAAACTTTTATCTGATTGTCTGTAGATCATTAGATAACTGTTTTATTAATTTCACTAGATTTTGATTAATATGATTCTATGTAGGTATGGAATACGCAAAGAGTACAATTTGTAGAATTTTAGTATTCACTTCAGAGCAATGCGGGAAAGTTTTTAAATTATGCGTAATGATGCGGTTTTTCAAGGGTCTTTTCATAAAGGAAACTCGTTATTTCAGAAATAGTTACCTAGTACGAAAACCTATTCATTTTACGAGTTCATAGTTTTAAAACATTTTTAAAATAGAATAACAATTATAAGATATGTGTAGTTATAATGTTTCTTATTAGAAAATTGTATGGGTTCTATAGGAAAAAACCTAACAAATTTATGCGTCATATATTTATATACATGTCAATAATTATAATTTAATAAGGAGATTTTAAAAGAGAAACACTATCATAAAAGGAGATGAACATCCCGTCAGCGAAGTGTTGACTCTATATGAGCCTTTATAATATAGTGTTTATCTTTATTCTCAGTACGAGCTAGCCTGTCCTCTATAATTGTATCTAACATTTATTATGTACAAAAATCCTCAATGAGATCTTATTTTAATTTTAAAAATGGTACACGTCATGATATTATTTTTATTTTGGATATAATTACGATGCAGTAATTTTATTATTCTTTATAAAAATACAACATTTGAAAAAATATATAATTATACTTACTCAAACGGGTAATTTTTCGAATGCGCGATTTTTCAAAGATACGGTTTTTGAACACACATTTTCGAACATGGAACCCACACTTGCTCGTCCCAGGTAACGGACACGCGTGTCCTTCATTGACGATCACTTTATTTTTCCATACAAAAAACACGTAGGTACCTACCATAATAATAACGTACGTATTCAATTACAAATAATATTTACAAATAATATATCAATGTTTTTTTTAACCTGAGTACTGATGCTTATACAACCACCGCTGTCAAATGGAACATTACGTCATGTAGTAGTACACTTAAAGTTATTATAATAAAACACACAGCTGGTATTAAGGTCTCGGAAATCGGGTGCTGCAAATAAGAAACTATAAAAACAGCCAAAAACTATATGGCTCTACTATATACAAGCGTTTGTAAGTAATTGGACTCGTCGTGACCATCGAGCCCTGAAACTACAATAATAATAAAATAAAAACAGTACATTACATTAACTACTGCTGTATACTATACGGACCTTTTGTGCAGTATTATATACTGCAATGGAAGAACAGCGCAATAATTCTGACCTTAAAATACATTTTTTACGAAACGACAACAACGTTGGAGCATTGGGCAGCTGCGGGTCAATTAAATAATAAAACACTGCTGTAGCTCATAAGCGTTCAATTGTAAACATTTTGCAATTTAAAATTATCGATTGTTGTGCACTTCAAAAACTTTGTTTACAATATTGTTTGTTTTAAATCCCTGCAGTTAAACTGATAGAGATTTTTAATTCACAAGAAATTCACATGAATATTCCCAAATATTTTACTTTACTACATTATCTAATAATATTATAGGAATCATATTATTATGTTTATTAAAAAACGAATGCATCGTGCCGTGTATCGCAAGTTGGAACCATAGTGTAGTACAAAACGTGTTCGCACTTATGTAAGTATCGCACACGGAGGAACGTTAAATATAACTTTTTTATGGGCTCTTACCTCGTACAGTTTTACGATCGAAATTTAAAATTCTCACCATCAAATTATATTATTATTTCATTCAACCTACGACTCGATGTCGCCGAGAGCTCATAAATAATAAATCATATAATAATGGCGAAGTCTCTCATATTCCTGCGCCCAAAGTGTACCCGAAATGAACCCGAACGACAGAATCTTAATCTTACCGGCACCGGTGATTCTCGAGTTTCGGGGAAGTCATTTCAATATTTAGATACGAAATCAAGCCCGAAGTCGCAAATAATTTAAGGCCATTGATTTTACAACGATAATGGTACAGTATAGTAACCCATTATTTGTTTGCATCGAGGCCGCAAGTATGTGTTTGAAATAAAAATTATATTGACTTTACTCGTAAAATAATACCTATGATGAAAATAATTTTCATTTAATATTAAAATAATATTATAATATGTAAATATTTAACAGAAAAAACACTACATCAAATGTATACTATGGAATTAAGGCACTCCAAACAGTATTCTTCCGAAATACTCGTTCGATCATGAATTTCCCCGACAATAGCAAAATAAATGATGGTTTAGATAGGATGAGCTTAAAACAAATTCGTGTTTCACTGGTTAAGCCAAACTATAAAATATAAAGAATGGTTGTAAAAAGCAATTTTTTTTTTAACTCTCGAATTTATGCTGTTGGGATGTATTTACATTTTACTAAATATAAAATTCTTAAAAACACAAAAAATATTTAACTTTGCGTACAACACACGTTTGTTTGAAGTTCTGAAATTTATTTTGGTATAGATATTTTGTTACGAATATTGATTTACAAACTAAGGCGACTATCCAATTTTATATTCGCCACTTCATTTCTCGATTATCATTGTTCCATACGAAATCTTACCTTTTTTTCATATATAAATACCTTAACTATTATCTGCGTGACGTGTATAATAATATCTATTTTCTCCTTCTACAAGTTTTGTATGTTATGTATACCAGGGGTGGCCAACTTGCGGCTCGAACCTTGTTAACAAAAACCAAAATGTACTTATTATTATTGTGAATATTATTTTATTTTTTTAATTATAAAATGTATTCATAAATATTTTGGCTTTTTATGTCATTTTATTTATCTGTGTGGCTCGAGAACATATTCATGTTGGCCACCCATAATATTTATATATCATAAAAATATATTATTAGATATACCTACAAAAAGAATAAAAAATTAACAATAGGTATTGTATCCCATTCAAAGATTTTTTCTAATTTGTTAAACATGACAAATAATTAAAAATCGAATGAGAACATTATAAAAATCCTTTTCCTAATAATATCTAAAACAATAAAATAATATTATGCTATTGGTATTGAAATAAATCTAAAAGTTATTCAATAATAACATCGTGAAATATATGCAATTTGGATTTCAGAAACTAAATAATTGTTTTTAAGAATAATAATCTCTCTCTTATAACAGAAGAAAATAAAAACTTACCCAACTACCAATTTGGTTTTTTCACAAACAATTCCACGACCTACCAGTTGCGCCGGGTCACTGACACAATCTCGACCATCTTGGAAACAAAAAAATACTGTGCCGGAGTCTTTTTGGACGTAGCTAAAACATTCAACACCGTCTAGCACGATAGGCTGCTTTTCAAAATAAAAACTTTATTTCCCGTGCCTAACTATCTCATCTTAAAATCGTACTCGGACAACTGCACATTCAAGGTTGGCCACAACCTCAAACACTCGAAACAATTCCCCATCGCTACTGGGGTCCCTCGAGGCAGCGACATAGCGCCTTTTCTATACATTATCTATACACATCAGATATACCCTGCACATCAGAAAAAGCAACCCTCGGAACTTACCTAGACGATACTGCACTTTTATCAATATACCTACAGATCATATCACTGCAAGCTTTCAACTACAACTACACATTGATACTCTCTCTCAATGGATCGTTAAATGGAAAATTAAAATAAATGAACCGAAGTCCTCCCTCGTGGCCTTTGCACTCAGTCCCCATACCTGCCCTTCTGTAACTATAAACAACACCATTATCCGTCACTCAAATGAAGTGAAATATCTTGGATTGATTTTTGACGGACGTCTAACGTGGTCATCTTATCTCAAAGACAAACGCAAAAAGCTCAACTAATAAAATAACTATCCAAGTTTTCCGCAGAATATCTACCGTCGCATAATTACTGGAGCACCCTGGTATCTCATTAATAATTCAAAAAACTCTGACTTCAAAATACTCTCAGTCAACGAAATTGTTATTCTACACTACAAACGCTTCCGCGCAAAACTCCAGTCCAACTATAACCAGCTCATAGAGGATCTAGCCTTACCAGCATTACCAGGAAACCCGACCAAACGACTCAAGCGGAGCTGGTGCCGTTACTTAAAAATTAATATATATATAAAATAATATATTTTAAGTTGAATTCCTTTTCTCGTGCATCGTGAATTTCCTCGAGCAGCAGTTAATATGTATTTAAAGGTTTTTGAATACTGTGAATATAAATAGCGTTATAACGACCACGCGTGAAGCAAATGTAGATAACTCTGACTCTCCATATCTCTTATTGATCCCATCAATACATCCTTTCGGTGTGATTATCGTTTTCATGATGACATGCTAGCGATAATTTACCCTGCACTCCTTTAAAGTTCAACGATTCAATATAATAATACGGTCTATAACACATTTATAGCATAAAAACCGTGATTTAATGTTATCAATAAGGCAATATACATATACGCCTATCTCTTCTATATCCGCGTTATCGTGGTCAGACAAAACTCATCTTTCCTGACGACAGCTAACGATGCCGATCGGTACCTATATAAAAGAAAACGACTTCACGATAAAGTCGTCATCATTTCCGCGTGACGATGTCACCTACTCGTACACATAGATTATTCCGTTCGTATTACATAATAATAATACAGTCGATTTCATATTGCGTGTATCGTTAGCTCCCCAAAAAAAACTGTCAACGAAATGTTTGTTTTTGTTTCTCCACTGCATTTGCTGCACAAAATATTCGATTACGAATTACCTCAGTTTTTAATTAAACACATTTTTCTAAGCACATAATATTTTCTCTCGAATAAATTTAGGCTAGCAGGTTAAACAAATTCATGCATCGATCGAATCTCATAATATAAAAATCACGTACAGCGTATGTACCTACAACATATAAATTATCACGTGTGGTAAATGTGGTACTTTGTCGGTACAAATTGTCTTTCAGCAGTCACAGCAGGTGGATACGCGCATTCGGTGTCACAATAATAATAGATAATAATATTAGGAAAATTATACGCCTATATTTCGACTTATCGACAGACGGTTTTCCCGCGGCATTGGATAAAAACTAGACCGATCATCTGTGATAGGCAAATTTCCTCGCGAAATTATATTCAATCGAAATGAAGATGGACTTTTCGAGTCGTGTACACTCGTCAAGACCAGCTGTCTCAATAATTGTTTCATATAATATTATTATAATAATTGTACTTGTACAGACGCACATTTTTGATGTTTCAAATGTGATTTTAAATTAGTAGTATTACCAATGCACGCGATAACAGATTTACAGACGCGACAATAGACTTGTTTTTTATTTGAACACTATAGGTACCACAATATTATTATTATCTATTTTAAACCCGAAATGTTTCCACTAAGGCCTCCGGGTAATGGTATACTATCTTAAAATCACTCATAATTTAAGTTTGATAAATTGATTATTACTGAGAGAAACTTGACGTAGACGACGGAAAAACGAGACTAATAAATGTACAAATCCATAGCTGTCGCAACGATTTTTGTAGGGACCTCGTTTTTAGTTTTAATCGTTCTTTGAAATTGATTCACTGTCCAAACTTGTAGAAATAGGAAATAGAAATAATTGCTACAAGATATCGAAATACTTTCGATAAATTAATCACATATCGATATCAGTAAAATCGGTTCGATATATCGATATCAAAATATGAGTTAATTGTGCATCACTAGTATATACTAGTGGGTTAACAGAACAAGAAAAAATCGAAATATATTGAAAATTGTATTGTGTTGTATTGCATTGTATTGCTTATATAAACATTTCGTGACATTTTCATGTATTTACGGTCATTATTTCTTCTGTTACACCAAAAATAAAAATAAATTTTGTCGATAATTGGCTTCACGTAAAAATTACCGTTTTTTCCTTAATTTTTTTTTCTTTTGATTTTCCCGACGCTTTTAAAAACTAAACTATTGAGACATTTTTACTTTTGACCCCCCAAAGTACCAACTAGATTCATTTGTGTATCAGAAAAGATGATGATGTCGGAATCGGAAAACTTTTACTGCCCTTAAACGTGGTGACAGATACAAAAAAACACATTTTTACGATTTTATATCATTGAATACTAATTTAATACATCCATGAAAGTGACCCACTCGACACCTACTGTAAATCAGAGTTGTACATAAAAGTAACATAAAAACCCTATGTGACCTAAAATTCCGATGAATATCAATTTCTGAGCGAATAAACCCTATGAGAGAAAACAGTCTCGAGTGAAAACGAAATTTAAAAACATAAACGCTTTACTGCCGCCTCTGCCGTCGCCGACATAGTCGGAAAGATTAATCTTGACAAATGTTTGAAAAGTATTTTCTTTCTTTTATAGGTATTATATTATTTTATCCAACTCCGATTTTCTTTCGCCCTTAAAAAACATCCCGAATAAGTCAAACTAAAACTGGCTTAAATATCGTGTTATGGCAACTCATCTGTTTTTTTTTTGCTTCAGACGTTATAATTTTTAACTTTTCACGTTTAAATTTTTCAAACCGTATTTCTGCCACTTTTCTTTTTTATCATAATTCCGGGACGAATTTCGATTGTTTACTTTTGCTAACTTTTTATAAAAACTGTAACTAATACAGAACAATAAATAATTATTAATCTAAAAAAAAAATAGCTAGGTCCTACATAAATTTCGGATACTATAATATCAACCCACTGCAGTATAATGTTTTGGCGTTCATCGCTATTACTGCGGTTTACCCCAATCAATTTGCACGTATAATAATCATAATATGACGACGAAATGACGAATACGATAATTATTATTATAATCCGACTGATGATGCAGATTTCAAACAACATTAGCACGCGTTGATTATTGTTCCTGTGAACAGACCCTTCAATTGACACACCCGTCATCTAACATTGGCTTTCGAGTGTTATCCGGTGTATTGCATAATATTATAGTGTTATATTGTAATAGTGTGTGACAGGAACAAAACATCGTATATTATACCTACGCTGTGAATAATAATATAATTATTGTGATTACCTATATAATATGATTATTGTTTTAAGATTTAATTAACTTAAATTGTGTACAATGATACCCACTTTGATAGTTCAAATTTAGTGGCCCGTATATAATATACAATAATAATCTAGTCCTACGACACAGCGTCATATTATTAGGCGTTTAGCAAACACATTTACACGTTTCAACACATTACCTATGACTTACACGGCTTGCCGACTGGCGTAGTACAATTTTTACAATTAATTTATTATAACAACAGGCCAATACAATAATTTTAAAAACTATATTATTACCAACCGAGTTGCGATAGTTTTTGGACAAAATTAAAATTGTTGACAAACTCTTGATAAAACTGTTTTATATACACTTATGACTCAAACGAATATAATATTATAACGATAGATAATTATTGCTTTAACAAGTCAAAATGTTACGTTGCTATCGGTCTTGTTAAGAACACTTTTCAAATGTAAACTTATATTTAAATACTTGGTGTCATTTGTATTTGAAATACGTATTCGCGAATACTGTCCTTCAAAAATATTGAAATATTAATACAAATACATTTTAAAAGTATGTATTCAAAATACTTTACAAGTACTTTTTTCATATTTCAAATTTCAGATGTTTTATATTTTAATCAGGTCAAGTTAAACTTCAGCTAGGTAGATATACATTTTAGCCATTGTGTCATCTTCGTATTTGATGCAAAATCTTATTAATTATTAGAATTATTATAAAATACTAAAAACAATTTTTAAAACAGTAAAATACGAAACAAAAATATTAGCTGTTGAAATACAACTGTAAAAAGAGTATATTACATAGTATACTAAATACTATAGTAGTTATAATCAATGGTATTTAGAATTCTGAAATAAAATACAGTAAGAAAAAGTATTTTTAAAGTATTTAAAATACACTTGTCAAAAAGTTGTTGAGAAGTATCTTAAGTACCAAAAATGTATTTAAATTCTATAGTATTCAAATACAAAATATATTCGAGTACTTTACAATACTGGTTGCTATATAATAATAGTATCACATAATGATTATTTTATCTTTGTTAATTTTAGTCATATCTATTTATATTTCATTAGAATAAAATATTTAAAAATACTTTAATAACTATACAACAGCCAAACAATGTACCTACTCGAATTTTTCATTATTAGTCTGTTACCGTCCTCCGCCTGCATACGACGTATACCTACGATATTAGGACGTAGTAATATATCCGATGTATATAATCTGATGGGGTTTCAAGTTGCAACTAACATTTTTTTTAACAGAGCTATTACCTACATGAATTCAGATTGCATCATGACGTGTTCCGGTAGTTTTTTTTTAAGTATCTTTTTATCTTCGCCTCTGAAGCTGTAAAAATATTTCAATCTTTAACTTTGACGGTGATTTCTGAGAAGATCCTTGAATTTTACTACGTTTACTAAATATCTAGAAAATATCAATGCTGGCATTTTATCCAGATATAAATACATAACAATAATATGGCCTTTACACTCGATTACCCGGTACACGGCCGAATCCAGAATTTTTTTAGGGGGTGTCCAAAACATGTATATTGTAATTTTAATAAACTTAAGTTTTTGATATTTATAGTTCAAAATAAGACAAAAAAAAATTAACCTTTATTTAATAAAATATATAATCAAATAAACAAAATAATATGTAAGTTGGTATTAAACATAAATAGTTATTTTAATCATTTATAAAATATTGAGGATATTTAGGGGGCCTTCAAACCCCCCTCCCACACAAATGTGGCCTTGCACTTAACACCTACACTACACAACATTGACACCAGAAAAAACCCAAAAGTACAACTATTAACTACTTTAGAGCAATATTTCTATACTTTTTAATGAAAATAGTTAAATATTACACATAGAAGTACCATAATACCTATCTATCTATAATAAAACAAATGATGTATGAGGCAGTTTTAAAAACATGCGTGAATTAATTTAAAACCCACAATACTTAAGAATAAGTAATAATGATAATATCATGAAATTAACGATAATTCATCAGCTTTAATATATACCTAATGATGCATAATGCCATATTTCAATTACTCAGTTCAATAGTCTAGAAATCACACCCGTTTTTCCATAATTATACATACTTTTTTCATAGATAGTCGTAAGTATTTTTCTGAGTGTTGCATCTTGCATGTTTAAAATGCTTATACTTACTCGACTTATCGCCGAAAAACAAAGATGGGTAATTTATTTTTAACAATATCAAACAATATTTTTTTATCCATCACTGCAGCCTATGAAGTAAATTCAATTTTAAAAATCCGATATCTTCGATTTCCCACTAAACTAGTAAAATGTAAATTTAATAAACTGAAATAAAAAATGATCAAATGAAAAATATATAATATGATATACTTATTCATTTGATCACGCTCACGGTTCGTGGATCAGACGCTCTATGATGTATACTCGGTTATAAAAAAAAAATGTTTTTAATATTTATGAAGACGGGGGGAGGCGTGGAAAATTGGCGCCTGTGAACAAAATATATAATATTCTGAGTATTATTGTCTAAGCCTTCCACAGCCCTACACGATTGATGCGGATATAATGCAAAACGACCGGGTATTTATTTTTCAACGTTTTAGCTCTTGCAGAAATATACCTACCTATAATATCCTATAATATCGAAGGTGAACTGCAGTAATGAATGTACTCCAACCTAACCTATGCAGGGATGGGTAAGATACTCAAAAATCAGTACCGCGATACTAGATACTTACATTTTGAGTATTTATAGATACTCGATACTCCGTACTCTATATACATTTAAATAAGATTAGTGACGAGTTTTTTAAAAATGTTATTTATAGATACACATAATTATGTATAATAATATGTATTTTAAATAAAGTCAATATGGACTACAAACGTTAATAACTATTAATAGTAATATTCTAAGACAAATTAATAATTATAATTATCGTGTACATAATTCCCTTCCTCGACTGCACACGCGTTTTAGTATAGTAACCATCTAACTAAAACGTCCACCAAAAGCACTACAGCCGCCGATGAGTGCTATACTTTTAGTGAAAGTGACTGTGGCCTGTGGGGCGAGTGATATATTATAGTAATTATTGTAAAAGATTCGTTTTTCAAAGACGTATCGCATTAATGTATCAATAGTGTCTTTGGACAACATTTTTTTTATGAAATACGCGATAAATTGACTAAAAAAGTACCTATCGCCATAAAGAAGATACTCGATACTTCTTATATAATTGTATACAGGGATACGAGATGATACAGTTGTATCTAAGACGTACGTTTGTATCGAAGATATACTGCAGCCCAACCCTGCAGCTGTGCCGTGTAGGTTTTAGACGTTTGAATATAGTCCGGCAGCAAAAGTCGGGCACGTTTAGTTTTAATATAGACGCATACGTTTTAGACCAGGGATGGCCAACCCGCGGCCCGCCTTGGAAAGTTTTGCGGCCCGTGAGATTTATCAAACATTTAGAAAAAAAAATTATTACAATAATACCTTATTGTATTATTTGTGCACAGATTGTAAATTTTTTTCTATTTTAACAAAAAAAAAAATATGTGGGCCGCGGGATCTTAATGCATTTCTAAAGTGGGTTGGCTACCCAGTACCCCTGTTTTAGACGACGAAGAGTTTGAAATTTCTATACCGATTGTCGTCGAAGACTTCAGAGTATGTATATAGGTTGTAATGGTAAATGATGAACACTTCTTTTATGTTTATTCATTAAATCATTATCTTTATGTATTCGTTATTCTTAATATTAATACATTGTTTTCTTTTAATCCTTATATCACTCGTGTGATTTGACATATATGAAAAAACGTTTAACAGGGAAGTGAGTATATAATTCGTTATTAGTTGCTGACTCACGGTGGTCCTGGGGAAGCAGATTGTGTTAGGGATAGGCTCCTGGGACGTGGTATTCGTCTCTCTCGGCAATCGCAGAGGCTGGACGACGACGGCGATACGGACTTGCTGTAACCGATGGCAGCGGTACTGACTTGCGGTTTTTCGGGCTCACAAGTAGTTTGAGCAGCAGTGGTATGCGAGGTGGACGACGGCAGCGATACGGACTTGCGGCGGCAATACTCTGGAGTCTAGATATTAGATGGGACGAGGTGCTCCTTTTGCTTCTTCCGTTCTTGGCGGATAGCTAGCCTCGCCTGTTTATACATTTCCTTCTTTATTTGATTTTTACTAGGTGGTTTCGGGTTTTGAATGGCTGCGGTGTCAATGGGTATTTGTGTGGTCTCGTCCTCTACCTGCTGGATAACGGGTGTGCCGGTTGCCAGGGGTACTGCTCTGATGATACTGGGTATTTCGAAGGTATTGGTTTTTCGAGCATCCAGATAGACTCGGACATCTCCGTTTTTTTTTTCTATTCCTTCCATGGGTGATGACCATGGTGAACTTGAGGTTTCTATTATTCCCAGGTGAATCTTCCGCTGGATTTCTTGATCGATTTTGCTGACTTTCGACATAGGAATTGGATATGGTCTTTGATTGATTGGCTCGCCCGGAGTTGTCCTGATTTGACACTCAAAGTCTTTGATTTTCCCCGGATTCTCTGAAAGTGCATTTTGATATTTTTTCATGGTGGCGTTGAGTTTTTCCTTTTCCTCCGAGTTGATTGCTATGTTGTAATTTTCTTCCTCTTGTTCTAGCCATGTTATCTCCCTCGCGATTTCAACTTGCGTTTTTTGTTTGGGAAGTTTCTTTAAAAATCGTATTGAATATGATTGGTTATTTACTTCTATTTGTATGGTATGGTCTCTAAAATTGATTTGAGCGTTGTATTGGTTAAGTATGTCTGCCCCAATAATTCCACGTTCATTTAGTCCCTCTACTTGGATAAAGTCGGCGTGGATTACTGTTTGGTCGAGTTGGCATTTGCAGAATATTCGTTTAGATATTTTGCAGATTTGTTTCCCCACTGCGTTGCTTATGCGCACTCCGGTGATTGGTAGTTGTGGAATTGCCGGGTCCTTTCTTATGATGACGTCCACTACTTCCTTGGTGAGGACACTGATCGTGGCTCCCGTGTCAACAAGTAGTTCCACCACCTCTCCTTCAATGATGCATTGTACGTATGGGATGAATGACTCCTCATTGCTTTGCATTTTGGTTGATATGATGTGGACACTTTGTTATGCCCACTAATGTTGGTCACTGGTGGTGACCTGGTTGATGGGTTGGTTACTGTCATCTGGGGAAGCAGATAATCCCCAGGCGATCGTGTTGATTGGTATGCTCCGATGACGTGGTGGTGTTCGTCTCTCTCGGCAATCAAGATTAGGTGGACGGCTAACGGTACTGGTAAATGCTGGACGACGACGGCGGTACAGACGTATTGCGGGCGTGCGGACTTGCGGTAACGGGCGGCAGCGATACGGACTCGTGGCGGCCAGCAATTTTTAGACAAAACTACCTACGACCAAGTTACCAGTGTGAACAGTGCAGTAGACTGCTCCAGGATGTTTTTTGTCGTAGAGTGGTCTATTAATATTGCTCTATACCTTGGTGGGTGACCGACGACGCTGATCTCCAGATACCACACGGGGTGTATTTACCACCTGTGATGATGACCTCTCAGTTGTTGTTGTTGGTGGCGGTGTTGGCACCTTTTTTTTTTAAAATACATTCACACATTGACAGTTTTCCTAAAAGGTCATCATGTTATAGTAGGCATGACAATAATAACAAACAATACTTGTCCTCCGATCTTAATGTATCTAAAATGTACAAATTGTTTTTAGAAATGCACGAAAAAGATACATATGATAAATTAGAAAGTGGTGATTTAACATGCAAACCTATCATAAAGTATACATTTTATGATAAATATATGAAAGAAAACTTTAATCTATCCTTTGGCTATCCTAGGACAGATATATGTCAAACATGTGATAAGTTGAAATTTCTTATTGACCAAGAAATAAAACAACAGTTGGAAGTTGAAAAAGAAATTCACCTACGTAAAGCAGAGGTTTTTTACACTGATTTAAAGGTGTATCGTGACGAGGCTAAAGCAAATGAATGTGTAGAAACGTTAATTTTTGATTTCCAGCAAAATTTTCCACTCCCACATATTCCAAGTGACGATGTGTATTATAAACGCCAACTGTAGTCTTATAATTTCTGTATATTCTCTGGTAAAACAGGAAAATCGTATCACTTTATGTACGATGAAACAATTGCAAAGAAAGGTAAAAATGATGTAATTAGTTTTATAAACTATTTTTTTAAAAATCTTTTATCACCCAATGTTAAAAAGATATACTTATTTTCTGACAACTGTAGTGGTCAAAATAAGAACAATGCATTGTTTCAGTATTTATATACCATTGTGAAATCAAAACTTTATGGCATAAAACACATAATACATAGGTACCCAGAGCCAGGGCACACCTTTTTGCCTTGCAACAATGCTTTGGACAGATAGAAAAAAAAAGAAAACGTATCGAACAAGTTTATTTGCCCAAAACATATCAAGAACTAGTTCGCAATACGTCGAAAAAATTTCAAGTGATTAAAGTTACACAGGATATAATTTTTAACTTTTCTGAAAATTTAAAAACTATGTTTAAAAAAACTTTAGTTGGTGAAAATCAAATAACATTTTCCATCATAGCTTACAGATATATGAAATATACCTCAGAAGGTCTATATTGTAGTATATCAGGTAATTCTATGTTCAAAGAAAAATTTGTACTCGAAAAAAAAGGAAAAAAAGACATACAATTACCAGTGAATATACCAAAATTATACAATGGAGTGTTGGGAATAAAGTCAGCCAAGTATACTGATGTCCAAAACTTAGCAGTAAAATATGTTCCACAAGATTGCATTTGGTTTTATAAAAATCTAATTGAAGAAAATACCAACAATGGTGAATGTATGTCAGATGATGATGATGATGATTACAATTTCTATATAATGTAAAATTGTGATTTGTAACTTAACAGATTGAATTTTTTTATATAATATTCCTTTAACATAATGTATACCTAATATTATTATAATATAATATTACCTAATGTCTTTAAGTTTTTTTATTATGTTTTGTTTTTTGTTATTTATATAATAATTAAAAAAATTGTTTGATAATTTTATTACTATTTATATATTATTATATTTTAAAATATAAGATATGTTTACTATTAATATTAGTAAAATAATCTACTTATGCAGGGTTCAATATTTTATAATTTAATAATAAATCTAAGATAGCATGAAAAATAAATAAAATTATAATGTGTTGAAATTGTATTTATATGTTAATTAAGTTTAACAATTTCAAGTTGAATCTATATTCAAAACGGCTCAATCGATTGCAACTACATTGGTCAGGTAGGCAACGTTTTATAATTTTATTGTACATAGCCCCAGGAAATGTAATACAATTTATTTTGATTTCCTCATAAAAAAGAAAAAAAATCCATATTTCTACTTTTAAAATGTATTATAGTTTTACAGATTGTACCAGATAAATACGATATCAGCAGCTGTAATAAAGATAAAACGATTACCTACCTATTTATTGAAGTCGTATTGCACAGCTATTTGCACTGTTGTGTTTAGTATTGCGCATAGTCTCATCGATTCCTGACCGACTTTTGTAGTTTTGTTCTATGTAATTCATTTATTGATTATTTTAAATGATAAAATGTTTAAAATAAATCTTTTTATGGAATTTTTCTTGTTTTTTAGAGCCTTTAAATCCACACCCTACTACCCTAGTCATCACTATTCACTAATTTAGTAGTTACCTATTGAACAATTATTCGCCTACAAAATTGTTTGTTATCATAAACCAAATTTTTACGAGTAAATTTATGAACCAAAGGCACATCCAGTAGTAGGTAAAATAACGAACAGCCTTTTCATTTAATTAAATAATGCATATATTTTTTAGACTGTTATTATAAAATCAATTTAATAATGATATATCTTATAATATATATATATGTATAACAGAAATCTACCATTTCAAGTAAAACGTGTTATTTATAAAATATGTACAGTTGTTTATGATTTTTTACAGTTCATTTTTAGTTTTCTAGAATAATGCTAGATTAATGAAAACTATTTATACAAGTCAATATTTAAATTTGATTATACTATTGTTATTACAACAAGACATACAATAAGAAAATAATCATTCACAAACGCTTTCTGTACTAACTACATAGAAAATGTTGTTTTAAATATAGTTTAACATTTTTACAATAAAATAATTGAAAATTAATAGGCTCAAATATGTACATTATATTCTAATATTAAATTAAAGTAGATAATTCAACCAAATAAAAAAATAATTTTTTTTTCTATAATAACAAATATTTATATTTTTTATTGTAATTAATGACTTGTACTAAGCAGTTTGTTAAACCTAAATAAAAGTAAATAAAACAAATTTGTATATAAGATATACTAACTGCAATAATCATTTAAAAAAAAAAAATAGATTGAATTAAGTATTGTCATTTATTTAAAACAATATTTGAGTTGTCACTTCCCAACGTTAAATTTATACTTAAAACATTATAATATTAAATCAGTTTATCATAACACAATGATAGATAAAAAATGATAACAATTTATTACATTATATAATTGAAATGGAATATACAATAGTAAATTCATAAAAACTTTGGAATATATGTGATGAAATGTTGAAAGGTTTTAAGTGCTTTAACTTTGATTTTATTCTGCTGTATTGATATCGCTTATATCATTATTGTCTGATTGAAAATTTCCTGTTTCTTCAATTGGAAGAATTTCATTATTCTGTTGTTCCACATTAATAGATGACTCACAATCTGCCCCAAAATAAAAGTCATCGCGAGGTTCACAAGATTTTTCTTCCATATTCATGTGTTGGTTAGCCTCATCTACTTGAGACACAAAAGCGTTAATTGAACAATGATCTTCATTATTTGAATTGAGTGAAGATTCTTCATTGAAAGATTGGTGGTTATCAGGTCGGTCATTTTCATATATCATATTACTATAATCAGATTTAAATTGTACATTTTGTTCAAATTTTTCATCGTTTTGGCTCATTTCATTTTCTTGTTGGGAATTAAAATTGTCTTCAGAATCTTTTTGATATTCTTCTTGAGGGATATAGTCATTGTGTTGTTTTTCTTCTATGTGTTGCTGTTCAAAGTTGTCTATGGGTAGGTTTTGCGAATCCAGCTGTGTATTGTTAATAATGTCACAGGGCAATTCTTGTGAATTATTGGTAAAATCATTTTGATAATCGTCAAATTGTTGATCTTTATTATTATGTTGCGTATCATTTATTTGCTCATCATTCTTCTTGTCTTCATTATTAGAATCAGCATTATAAACACCCAAGTCATGATGTTCCTCGTTTTCAAATTTGTCATGCTGACTAAATGCTATGTTTGAGCTTAAGGGTTCCTGTTCTTGGACTTCATGTAGTTGCTCAATATTATCAACTGCTTCACCTTCATAGTTGTCCAAATCCATTGGAGCGCTTGTTTGATGTGGACCTTCTTCCATGTTCGATTCATCTCTGGATGAAGTGTGCTCTACAGATTTCCTGTTCCAACGATCTTCTTTAGTATTGTCATCAGACTCTTTATCACCCCATTTGCTTGGTTTTCTAGAACGTTCATCATTATTGTCACGACTTTTTGACTTAGTATAATTAGCTTCATCTTTCTTGCCAGCAGCCCACTGTGATCCTTGTTTATTGTTGTGCCATTCTTCTTCTTCATTGATTGATCCACGTTTCCATGGTTTCTGTGGTTCATCCCATTCAGGATTATCATCACGTCTCCAGCGCTTTTGTTGATTAGGTCCTTCCCAATCTTCATTTCGTCGTCGATTACCATTACCTCTCCACGGAGAAAGTCTACCACGGCCACCCCATCCATCAGAATCACGACTACCACCTCGACTTCCCCATTTATCTGAATCACGTCCACTTCCTCGACTGCCCCAATTATCTGAATCACGACTAACTCTATTAGCAGGTGGATTATTGTCCATCCAATTATCTAAAACATAAGTAAACCATATTAATATTCTATACAATATTCATTACAGTATTTAGTACCTCGACCACGGCCAATTACATTCTGCATTAATGGCGGTCTTAAATTACCTCTTCCCATCATACCTCCTCTACCCATACTTTGATTCTGCCAAATAGGAGGTGGACCATTATTATCCCAATTAGGTCCACTGTTGGCATCCCAATTGGGTGGACCATTATTATTGTCCCAGTTTGGTGGATTGTATCCTCCACGTCCTCTAAATCCTCCACGGCCTCCCCGATTCCATCCTCCTCGTCCTCTCATATTACCATTGTCCATGAGAGGTGGTCTTGGACCATCTAAAATTAATTTAAATCAATAATATATGTTCAAAAATAAATAGATAACAATTGTTTGTATTATTTTTTTATTTACCTTGTGCAAAATTTTGGGGAGGCATATTGAATATTTGATTAGGAAGTGGTCCATTGTTAGGCCCAAACATGCCAGGTTGGAATGGAGGATTACCGATGTTGTCTTGAATTACATGATCAAGGATATTTTGATGCAAAGAATTATTTTGCATCAAAATATCTTTCACATTATCTATCTGTGGTATATTTGGAGCTTGAACTATTCCTAATCCTTCTTTTACTGACAACCGATCAACGTTATTTTGATTGTCAACTTCGTCATTAACTTTATCACCCCAACGTGATGATTTTCTTTCCCTTTGTTCAGGCCCTTTTATACGATTTCTTGGATCTAATCTTTGAGACAAATCATCTCGTCGCCCACGATCATTTTTGATATCTCTATCTGTGAATCTATCAATTCTTTCTCTATTGTCATAATTACGATTCCTGTGATCTAGTCCATGAATTCTGTCATCTCGTTCATTATTTCTATCAGAATCTTTAGAATCTTCTTGATCAGAGTTGCCTAATGTGTTAGGATCATATTTATCATTGCCCATATTAGTGTTACTCGCAATTCGTGCAAAATCAGACAAATTTGGAAGTGTTGGAGGAGGAGGTAAATTAAATTGCATAAGTGTTGATGGGTCTAACTGATTTGGAGGATTTGGTGTGCTTAGGTTATCTTTCTGACTTGTATTTTGAGAAAGTGTCGAAGCTGAACTAGTTCCAGATGTGACAGTAGGTGGATTCATCCCCATCATCGTTTGTGCAGAAGAAATAGCTGCAGCTGAAATAAATATATACTTAAAAATTAGAATTATTATGGGTACCTAAAGTTTTGACATTAATTTATGTAATAATATTTAATTTGAATGTATTCAATTATTTACAATAATTATGATAAATGTAAGATATTCATTAATATATTTACTTTGAGATGGTAGATTCATACCAAAAGGAAAAGACATCATCATATCTGGAGGTACGCCATGTGGTTTTTGTGCATCGTTAGACATTGACATTTGTTGAGGGTTTCCCATCATGGTCATATTTGCTAAAATACTGAGGTTATTAAACTGTTTTAATAAATACTTCTGTTATAAAGTAACTCACGCGGAGGTCCAAATGGTGATGGCATTCTATTCATCATCATCATAGAAGGGTGACCCATCCCCATTGGAGCCATAGTGCCAGGCATCATAGGATTCATCATTGGATTAATTAATCCTAAAAAGAAAATATAAAAATAATTATTTAACCCTTAGAATACTTGTGTTGCGTATACGCAACAGCACCAACACCACTATAATATTCTGCTGTTGCTTATACCCTTCCAATTTTCAGCATATACAATAAAAATCTCCAATAAAAAAAAATATTTCTAATAAAGTGAATTTAATGCGGTACACGTCCAGGTATAGACTTATTTTATTAAATAGTCAGTTGAAAAAAAATATTGAAGATTACAAACTTTACATACTAGGATTGATTCCGAATGGATTAGGCATGCTCATTGTTGGTGGCATATTGAAATTTATCTGATTGGGCTGACTGTTTTGAGCAGGGGACATTTGCATATTTTGAACACTAGGAGACTGAACACCTTGTGAATCAAAAAAATTGGATGTATTTTGTGGCTGTTGACTTCCTTCAGTTAATTTTTCTTCTTCTTTTTTCTCATTTTTCTTTGACATTCTCAAGTTCTTTAAATGAACTGAAAATTAATTTGGAAATATAAACAACCATATTTTAATGCATTTATCTAGTATACATCTTAATATTGTGCCTATCGACACTAGTTTAAACGTGCATTACTACAATTTCCCAGGCAATCAAGTGATTAAGTGAAATTTCAGTGTTTTTAGAATAAAAAGGGTTTTAAGTACTGATAAAATATGCTTACTTTTTAGCCATTCAGGCATTGTATCTTCATCTAACATTCCTCCAACTTCCAACTCATCGTAGTCTATTTCCTTGTTTAATTTTTCCCAAGGTATGTATGAAACTCCATCATCAATTTCCCAATAATCTTTCCATTCTTTATCTTTCATTGCTTGACCCGGAGCCCAAGCAATCTTAATCAAATTAAAATACTAATTACCTTATATTCGATTTATTTTTTAACCATTATTAATATGCGTGGTATCTAACTAGTATTTTAAGTACATGGGCTAAAATTTAACCAACAAAAAAATAATTTTATTTTCTTCTGAAATTCCGAAGTAATTATGTTTAGACATCCAATGGCTTAAATAAGGCTTAATGCATTTCAATAATAACCAAAGATGAAAAAAATATCAATTTTAGTGTTGAAAAAAAAATGATTTATAATTTACTAAAACTTAAATCATACATATTTAAATTTTACTGTCGAGATAATAAATTACTATTCAATTTAATTAGAATTACTTTCCGATATAATACTGATGGTTGGATATTTATATCATGACATAAAAAAATATAAAGAAAAAGAAAATGATTTAAAATTTATATTAAAAAATGTTAATAATATTTATGGAAAAATTATATTATTAATAATTACTGTCATAGGTTTTCCTTGTAATCTTTCTCCTTGATATTTACTCATAATACGAGCAGCATCTTGCCTTCGGTTCATACACAAAAAAGCACACCCTCTAGGCGATATTAAATTTAATGAAACTATATCACCAATTGGTTGAAATAATCCATATAAATCATCTTGGTGTATGAGTTTTGATAAATGTCCCACCCAAAGAGTAGTGCTTACAACTGTAAATATTATACAAATTAAACAACAATATAAACAAATTCAAAACATTTTTTACCTGCTAAATGATTTTTTTTAAATGGAGGCAGATATTTTTTTCTTCTTTCTCTATCTTTTTCACGTTCCTTTTCTCGTTCTCGTTGACGTTCACGACTACTTTTCCTTGGCGATCGTTTACGAGATAGACCTGATGAATAAAGATCTCGTCTTGCATCTCGTTTATTTTGAGGAGGTGATGCAATATGATCTAGATCTATCACTTCAGATTTTGACTGGTTTGGATCATCATAAGTACTATACAAAATACAGGTAAATAAATTATTTATTTTAAGAAGTTTAAAGTTATACCCAATCTGAATTAAAGTACATACATTATCTGGGTTAAAGGCTTAAGGTGAGGTTCTAATGACATCATAGGTTGTTGTTGTTGTTGTTGTTGGTACATTTGTGCACTAAATAACTGATTTATATATGGGTTTGATAGCATTCCAGCCGCTGCTTGAGGGATCAAAGGAGCTGGTTTTAATTCACATTCAGAAGCAAATGGTAAATTCTGAAATGAAAATGTAAGTTAAAATAACCTATTTAAAATATTTAAAGATTATGAAATATTTAATAAATAGTTAGTAAAATTATTCACTTATATGAGTTTAACTTAAATGTAAGTACTTACCGAGCTGGAATTGATTGCTCGGAAACTGGATCACTCGTTCATTATATAAACCTACCTTTCGATGGCTCGTAACCGCTGAAATTTTTATTTGGAGGAACAACTAAACAAAAGTAGGCACAGGGACTCGTGTTTGGACTGACCATTTGATTCTTTGAAATTTTCAAAGAATAGCTTAATAATACTATGCTAAAGCTACACATGTATTATTTTTGGTTATCTTACCTGGACAGTCTGAGCAAGATGCTTGTCGAATTCCGCTTCTTTTCTCATTTCTTTTATCTTGTCCAACTCTGCTAGCTGTTTAGACTGTGTAGACATTAACCCTTCGACATTGCGCAATGTGCGCAGAACTTCTGGGTTATTCAATAGGCTGAATTTAAAAAATACAAAATAATAGAAAATATCTCTAAAAACTAGGATCTTGTTCAAAATCGAAAATGTCAATGAATGATAATTACTACCAACTTCCTAACTAGAACTGTATGGTTTCATAAATATTTAATTTTTAATAAAATTTGAACTTTGTCTGATCATTATAAAAAAGTAAAAATGTTCAGCAATGAATTGATGACATATATAATTATTAACTAATAGTAATTTCTCTTTCCAATCATGTATTTCCTGAAAATATCTATACTATTAAATAAATGCAATTGGTTATACATGTATACATTAACAGGATCAAAAACTATTGTTTACAAAAAATAAGTTTGAAGAATTAATTAATTGGTATAAATAACAATCATTAAAATACACCAATATTTTGCATAGTTTTTTAATGCATAAACATACCATTTATAGTAGTTTTCTAGCAATTAATTTGAAAAATTCATGCAATCCAAACACGAAGTATGTGCATAATAATTAATAAATAATATGAATATTAAGTTCCTATCGACATTTTCTGTAAATATAATTTTAAAAAAATAAAGTGAATGGCTGTTAATATATTGTTAACAGTATGATATTTAAAAAAATTAAAAAATAGTTATTAGGATAAATTATTGATTTTAAGACATTTATACAGTTGTTTACAAATATTAAAAAATGTTAAATATGAATCTGAAGAATAATTATTGTTTAGATATACATAACAATATGCCTAATATAAATTAAAACTGATGCCTATTGGTTCAGATTCCTCAATGTTATAATGGTTAATACTTAATATACACATTATTTGCAATCAATTAAAAGCAGCAAATCCAACATAAATACACTCCAGATTAAATAAACATTTAGTTCTATATAACCTATTTTACAACATCCAGTATCCACAAAATAGTGGTAATATAGTATTTTAAATTATATAATATCTTAAACACGTAAGATATACATCTGTACCTTTAAAATAAATAAAGCTATGTATTTCTAAGAATATAAAATGTAATACAAACCTTTGAAGCTCATACTACTTTTCTTGTAAGAGTAGATTTCAATTTCTGAAATAACTTAGTTTCTATATTTATTTATTTTTTCTTTAAAACGATGACATTTTTGGCAAGATTGTAAAATTGTGTATACATTTTGATTTAGTATAGTTATGTTAAAACTTAAAATACAAGTAGTTCATTTTTACAACAAACCTATAAATTAATATATTTGAAAGTACCTATTCAACAAAACATTTGAATTGATTTTTTTTGTAATACCTATAAAGAACTAACAACTAATAAGCTTTGAATATTATTTTAAGTAAAACTTAAAAGATTTAGTTACATAATTAATATTATTTAAGATTTGATAGCATTGATTTCTGTATCCTTATAGTTAAGCATACAAATTATTAAAATAACAAACCTGTCAATTCCGTCAATCGTAGCACTATGATGCTGCTGTTGTTGGAATACTGGAGATTGATTAAGCATTTCGTCCTCATCGTCACCATAATCATAATCAAGAATCTTTTTATCAAACAATTTCACCTAAAATGGTTTTTTAGAACCAAATTTTATTTCTTATTTGCTAATGGTTATAATTTATTGCACTTGTCTTACGGCATCAGATTTTTTAACTTGAGGAGATGTTGATGACTGCTGCATATGGCCTGGTTTTTTGTTCAACAAAGATTGAATAGCTTGTATGTGTTCAAGTATGGCTGGATCTATTGGTTTATTATCAGTATCTATGTTCTGGGACTGCAATTTTATAAACAAATAAATATTAAGTCATGCAAAAATAATTCTTATTTTTTTTAATCAAGTTAAACTATTTACCTGTAAAGAGTCAAAATTTTTAGACATATCATCTTTGACTGGAGTATTTTCTTGACTTTTAAAAAGATCTGTTTTAACACCTGTTGAATGATAAAATACTTTGTCAAACAAAAATTAATTTTATGAAAAAAAAGTGGAAATATTTCATAACTGACTGAATAAATTAAAAAAATTAAAATGTAGATAATTACCAAAGATACTGTTTTGTTCAATTTATAATTTTAAAAGGTTTATACAACATTGTGTACGATAAACTAAATCATAATTAGACCTACTACTAAATAATATTATTGTGTTTATTGTAATATTGATAAAAATATTTAATAATATAGTTACTAAGTTTTGGACTATTGTCCATTGATGATAAATTTGTATGAGAATGTTCTCCGTAATCAGGATTAGAAGCCAAATCAAAAATAGGTTGAATGATATCAGTGGTAAAAACCGCATTCTTTTGCCATAAATTTAGTACTCGAATGACTTTACTCTATAAACATACATAATAAATTTGATTAATATTATGTTATACATTGTGTTGATAAGATCATTTTTTAACATTACCTTATCTTCTTCCGGACAAGCAAACAAGTGTGTAAAAGTCTGTTTGAGATTGCGTGCAAATCTAGGAGCGAATACATCTTTGTCATTTCCAAACTGATGTCGTGATTGCCTTACAATTGAATCAATTACATATAAACCTGGTATCTTATACTCAGGTTTACACTATAAAAATATAATGGATGTTACTATAATGAACTTATTTATCGAGTGTATAACTTATTTGTTGATTTACCTTTTGTATAAATTTTTCTACACATTGAACAACGTGTTTATACAACTTGATGGCTTTGATTGCATTTCGAGTGATGGAAGTCATTTTTGCTTTTGAAATTGGCGGCTTCATTTCCATGATGGAATAAAGCTGGAAAAATACAACAAAACTTAAGTATATATTTACATCTTTCTGCGAAGTGATATAATAGTAAAACAGTTGTGAAACCATTCTAATCATCTCTGTCCAAGACACTAACGAGATAGTGTGCACAACGCACAGCAAAAATTAAACGGTAACAAACCGAGGCTAAACATATTTTTAGCCATGCCAACGACAAATCGTCTACGGCCCCCGGAGTAGGGGCTACTCGATCAGTTCGGTTTTTTGCCAACCGTCAATAAGCGATAACAAATATCAAATTTCTGGTTGCTTCGAGCGCCCATTCGAACGGGGTACGGGTTAGGGGTTGTCTAGGGCATTTTCACCAGCAACCGAAAAGTCAACGAAATATTCACACCGACTCACCTCGTACGTGAACGTTTTGACCGCCTCCATTTCGGCGCGACGACGGCGGTTCTTCGGCAATAGAAACACAAAAAATAACCCGCGACGGCGGAAACCGGACTCCGGACGAGAAGTCTAAACCATAGCGAACGCGGCGGTATCGTTAAACAGAATCTGTTCGGAATAAAACTAAAAATGGGCTGTAGGTACTCGGAAGTCACGACTTTTGGTGTTTACTATGTATTAACTATTATTTACGATCCAGACGTTTCGGCAAATGACTTTTCGGGGGTCTTTGGACGTCTTTAGCGTACGATTGCGCGACAGGCGACGGACGATGTGCACGCACGCGCCGATCGGACTTCAGCGGCAGTGCGGCACAAGTACGCCTGCAGTGCAGCCGGTAGGGAAACGAGACGTTTTCCCTCGACATTCTGCACACCTCGGTCGTCGGGCAGCCCGACCAACACCGTCCAGTCAGATCGCAAAATGACGTATTGGCGGTAGTTTTAAAAACTCATCAAGTATGACACAAAGTCGAACCTACGGTATACTTGTATATTTGGTTTTAAAATTATGAAAAGTAATTTTTAAGCTATGATAAATATTCATAAGATATGGGTGCTACCTTACAGAGAATTATAATCGCATAAGTTTAGACGTCTCGAATAGTATAATAATAATTTTTACTATCAATAATAACTTTAATGTGTAATTCAATGTAATATTATGTATCTAGTATTCAGGTATGTATAGGGTACGTATTTATTTTAAACGATCTCACTCGACCTTGAATTTTATATTTATAATTATAAAATGTATTGTTTAAAACTTTAGCCCACAGTACAACAAACAATAGTTTTGTGTACCTATTCTATTATTTTCAGAGGTTCTGAATCAGAACACACTTCTGATGTGGCGTTTTTAATTTCTCGATATTGTCGTTCATAGATTTTACACTATTTATTGGTTAACCCAGGTGGATTTATAGATCCGCCTCGGTGGTTGACATTGAGTTTTAATTTTTTTGAATTAACGCATCAGAAACACTTTAATCACAACCACAGCGTTATCTCGTATTTGAGTTGACGTGGGTATCTTTAAATTTTTTTCTATATTGGGTATCGCGTAGTATCGTATTGCTATCATGGTGTCAGGGTTATTTACATTTTAATGTTTAGAATTTTAGTTTTAGTAGTTTTACAATAAATTTACTATTTACGTTATAAACTTCCAACCTTCGACGCGAGTTGTTCAGTCGTATTGTTTGAAACTTCGCATCGTAATAAAATAACATGTTATTCTAGTCTGGCAACCGATGATCTGATGTAGTGTTTACCATTAGATAAGTCTGTTAGTGTAAATAATATTATCCTTGTCAGTCAGTCGTTGTCAAGATGTTTGAATACACGTCCTTGTTGGTCTACACTCTGTTCTTCTTTATCGTGTCGGCCTGTTTTGTGCTCAGAACCACCGAGTTTGTGTCCAACGGTCTTACTGTCGAGAATCTTTTTGAATCGGTAATCGACAGAGAGTTTAACAATTTCATATTGCATCACATCAAGCGAACGTCATACAGCATCGTTGTACACGCGAGCCTGCCATTAAGTTAGTGTATAACGCTTAAGTTTGATCAGTGCTTGAATTGGGAAAAGATTAGAAGGGGGAAGCAAAAGTATAAAAAAAAATGTATGTACCTGATTATTTAAATGTCTTAAGGAATAGAATATAATTAGAAGGGTACGCATAAACATTTTCTAAAAGGAAGAGGGACCTTGTCCCCCGACAGTTCAAACACTGAGTTTGATACATTATAAAAAACATAATTATAATTATGTGCATTTTTTTTCAGTTTATTTAGTAGGAACACTGTTAGTCAATGACAATGAAAGAGCATTTGTGAGTGTTTACTTTTATGAGTTGGTTTTTTTGGCATTGTTGCCCATCGCCTTTAGCTTTTCAGTAGTGTCAAAATGGAAATCGAATAATTGGGCTAATCATCCATTATCAATTATTTTGAGTCGTTACAATCCTGTTGATTGGACGCTTATAGCTAAAAATATTTCAACCGAATATCAATGGTACCTATGCTTAACTATATTCTATAATATATAGATTTACATGTATTATAATTATATATATCTCAGATATTTTTAATATCTTTTAAGTACCTAGGTACCTAAAATGTATTTAATAATTTTTTTTAATTAATATACTTTTTGTGATTTATATATGTGTTGAAGTCTTCAAAAATTGACTCTGGCCTATGGTACGATTAATAGAACTGTTGTTACTGAAAACTGGATAATATCAATAAAACCTTATATGGTTTATGTTTCCAAGAAATCAGAAAGTTCTTTTTTAGTATACAGTTCAGATAACCATAATTCTACCCCTGATGGCACTCCAGGTAGTATACAATTCATCAACATTCAAGTGATACCAATTCGTTCTCGAATTAAATGGTTTTTTGTTAGGTAATTCACATGATTTATACATTTCAATGTTTCGTTAAATTTCATAAGTACTCTTATGATCTTTCTTTAAATAGAATAAGGTCTGAAGACTTTAAGACACTAGAGGAACATATTGGCCATCCTATACAGATTGCAGATAATGTCAAGTTACAGCGCTCAAGAACTGAACGTTTCATTGAAGTATTTCGTGATCAAGTTTCCCAAAATCCAGTCTATAAGGGTTACAGTTCAGCAGAAGTATGTTTTAAACAATTATATTAAATGACATTTTGTTCATATAATTTATCACTGACATTTACTAAATATTTGTCTAGACATTTAAATCATGTATAACCAAATTGAGTATTAAATATGTGATTTTGATCTATTTCTAAACAATATACATATTTTTTAATAATATGTTAAATATAATAATTAATGTATAAATATAAAACATTTTACCAGGATTAGGATTTAATAGTTTTTGTTAGTTTGTTTTTCAGTTTTTAATTTATGATATTTCAATAATCATATTACACCAAGGTACAATTTTACAAAAAAATTATAATTGTTAAGTTTCTATTAAATTTGAAGTTTGAAAAATTAAATTAAATTAACTTAAATTCTGTAGAAAAGTCAGTAGACTTTATTTGGAAATCTATTTTAGTTTTAATTAATAAAAAAAAAAAATGTATCCCTTGTAATTAATTTTTACTGATTTAGTATTTAGTATGTAACAAAACATATTAAAATTGAAAAAAAGATTTTAATTCAGTTATATTATTTTCAGTTAGAAGAAGATGTATGCGCTGGTTGCTTGGTGAATCCTCCAGATGTTAAACTAACCAAATGTTGTGAAGATAGCAATGATATTGTTAATTGTTCTTCATGTCAATGCAGACCTATGTGGTGTGTTGATTGCATGGCTAAATGGTAAGAAAAATCTATCAATGTTATTGTATTATAAAAATTAAAATTAATATTTATTTTAGGTATGAATCAAGGCAACCTCAAAACGACACAACCATATGGTTGTCATCAAAATGTACCTGTCCACTTTGTCGTCAAATGTTTTGCATCCTTGATGTCTGTCCATTGGAAAATTCTGATTTAGCTAAGACTAATAATTAAGTATTGATTGTTTTGACAATACTACTTCTGTGATAATGTATGTAGTATAAATAGTAACTTTTAAGTTTTTAATGTTTTGTTGTAATCTTAAATATTTAATTTGTTATATTTAGATTTAAACATTAAACATATTTAAAACTATGTAAAGACATTTTTTTGAAAACTTTTAATTAATAATTAAATAAACTGTAATTATTTAAAAAAATAATATATATATATTAACCAATAGAAGATGTTATACTATAAGTAAAATATATACAATGCTTAAAGGCTCAACACTTACTATAAAATTACTACCATCCCATCATTAATACAAATAAACCTTTTTTACAGAGATTGCTTGAGCTCTACAGGAAGATTATAAGCTTCTGTTACACTCTGATTCCCCATTTCAATAGGTCTAAAACATAATTAAATTTTTATTTGGAAACGTAAAGATAATACAGATACCATAACATACTCCCCAACATACCTACATCAAGTTGCATAAACAATGACACAACATTTAAATCATTTAATGAATCAATAGTTATCTTAAACATATTAAATAATGCATGATTGGTTATTACATTTTAGTGAACCATTAAATGAATAATTTTTTTTTTTTGGGGGGGGGAACACATCATTAGTATCACAAATAAAAATGTCTTTGGATATTGATTATTAATCCATTTCCAATTACATCCAAATCAAGATTGTGGTCAATATCACTCAGTCTATAGAACTGAGAGATTAGTAATAATCAATCATGTATCATCCTAATTCCTATTCCATGTTTTAATTTGGCGTATGGTTGATGAAGATTTTTCTCTAGACACCATGCAATGACATTAAATATATATATACATTTAGTTAATATTTTTATAGGGGCCAATTTAAAGATAGGGAGTTCTAATGACACATAGCAACACCCCACCAAACTAGCTGTGCCAATGCGCCAGTTATACTGATTGTAATCAATAAAACATAATTTTAAGAAAATTATGTCATTCTATAACCTACTATTTGTGTTGTTCATTTTAATTTTGGTTTTCTGCATTTAATAAAAGTTGAAAATTCAAATAAATATTCTATGATTATATTATATAATTATAAGTGGAAATAAATAGAAAAACTATCAAGAATCTTTAATTTAATAATAAAATTGTTAGTTTGGGAGTACCTCTAAAGTCTACATAATGTTTCAGTTGTAGCTTATTAAGTATTAATTCAGGAAAAAATATTATAGACTGAATTTGCTATATTAAATACCTAATAAACATTATTTGAATAACTTGGTGTTTTAATTATTTAAGTATAGTCTATACAGAGGTCTGATCATTACTATCTCTAAACATAGTTAATACAATATGATTAGGGTGCAATGGTGTAATATCAATGTTGTAAATTATACCCATTCATTTTGAAACATTGCTTCAGAATAAAATCATAACTATATTAAAGTTACTTCACCAATGTAAATAAAAAACAATAATATTCTGACTTGTTTAAAGTACTATAAAGGGTTCCAATATGTGTAGGTTCTTATAATAGTCTTCTAACATTTTTTTCTTATTATAAGCTTGTATCTTTTAATTTACTGTCTTGAATAACAAATATTACAATATGTGGCGATATTAATGTGCCTATAATATAGGTAATTATAATATAAATGCATAATTATATTTAATTTCGTTGCTATTTACAACTAAGTCAAGTATGAGTTTATTTTTGAGAAAAATATTAACTTACTATGTATTATAGATACTATATCAAATAAAGATAAAGTCATAAATCTATTTCAGAACAAACTAATAGAATAATGAATACAATTGTTTTTTCAAAACTAACATAGGTCAATTGAAACAAGGTGACATTTTCTTTCTCTTTTGACACTGTTTGCATCAAATTTTGTGCCTGAAAGCCGAAGCAAAAGTGCTGTTTTTAAAAGTTTTTCGTCATTAAGACATATCAAAACATACCTCTAAAACTCTGTTGACCAAACCACAGTAAATGATATCAATCATTTTTACATTCACTGTTCAGTAGATTTAACATTTGAAGAAGTAATTATTCAAACTACCTATAAAAATAAAGGGGGTTTATATAGGCAAATTCAAATCATTTAGTATACTTAAAAAATTAACAATTTAAGAAATAAAATAAATGAAAAAATTATATTATTTTAATTATAAAGTTGACTTAAAATAGTAAACAAATAAATTTAATTATATTTAATCATTCAATGCTTTTGGCAATTTTATATTTTATTCATAAAAAAAATATGCTTGTGCATCTCTAATATCTAAATAACAATAACTAAACGAATGACTAAATAAATAATATTTCATATTATTATTATAATTTAAATTTAAAATTATTAACTATTTTGGTTATTGTTATTTCACATTTCAATGGACAAATCGTAAACACGGACCTCTTTGATATTAAAAGTTGTATTATAATATAATATATCAGCTGTGAAATGTTCATATTGCCGTAGTATAATATCTATCATCTATGGCTATTGCCAAAATCGTTGCAGAGAACGAAGAGTCGAAGACGATAAACGATTCAGTCATTTCATTATGCAAAGCTAAATGAGCGGACACGGACAAAAAACAAATTTTGTTAAGTACGGTTTAATTTTTCATAAATCACAATATTTTCAGTTCAGATGAGCTAAAGCGTTATTCAACGTCGGCGCGGCGGTAGTGCACTGTGTCAAAAGATTCAAAATCTACTTAAGTTTCTTTTTGTATTATTTTATGACACGCGAACTCGAATCGTCGTTTCGCCGCATACCGATTGTAGAGTAATACTGTAATAGTAATATTAATACATAGGTACGCACACAGTGGCGCACAGTAGATTTTTCACAAGGGTGTCGAAAATATATATCTCGAGGTACCCACCCACCCCACCAGTCATGTCTGAGTTTAGGCATAGTAAACTCTGATTTTTAAGTGTTATTGGTTTTGGTTTTTTGTTACTGAGACCCTGATACTATTAATATTAAACAAATATTTATCAAAATAACATCCAAATTCAACCAGAACCAATTACCCTCGTCCACCAATTCTCTGAGGGGTGTCAGTCGACACCCCTGACCATACCAGTGTGCGTCACTGTTATGAAATAGACATACATTTTAATTTAATATATAAAAATACACGTCATGAGTCATAAGATACCATTTTAATTAAAAATAATTATTACATAAAAGTATAGTACTTATATTATATTATTAGTAAATGTTAAATGAAATTGATATCCCTATAAATAAATTCGATCTCTATAAATAAACAATACCTATAGCCTATAGGTAAAATGTATTATTTTGTTTAAATATTTTTATTAAGAATCTAGAAATTAGACTACAGTCTCATTATTTTTTTTATATCTGTAAAAAATTTTTGAAGTTTTGTTTTGCTTCTTAATACGAAAATACCTTTGAGTGCCCGGCCCCCCTTTCACTTTTTTTTTTTTTTAATTAACTTGTAAATTTTTTTTTTATCCCTCAAACGGATAATAGTAGATATTGTTTTTTGCAGGTTTGTAAGAGCGTGTAGTTTTGGTAGTTGACTTTGTTGCAGTGGGCTACACCCCAAAAAAATCCATGTGGCATTTTTAGCACCTTACTTTTTAAAGGTCTAGTTGCACCTGTGTAGCTGACCAGTGACCTGTACTTAGGTTTACACTATTCACTTCTGACCAATCAAGGTAGATTACTGCAGGCGCACTCAGAATAAGTACCTCCTATATTTTATATACATATCTTATTCATAAAAAAAGATTAAGTACCTTCAATAACTACAAATTTAGATTTTAGCTAAAGGATACTTATTTATTATATCCCATAGAGGAAATGGGTTAATTAGAATTAGTATTACCTTATTATTGATTATAATGTCTGTTATTCTCTTAAGATAGGTAAGTGTGTACTGCAGCATGTGATAAAAGACAGTCATGGAAAAACTGTGCGGATATGAAAGACGAATTTTTTTTGAAAATTTGTTAGTACGATGGCCGGTGGAAAAAATAATAAATAAAATCACAAATTTTTTAGGGTGTCTTATGATTAACCAAAAATTTTAATTTGAGTATCCTATTAATTTTGATGTTATGATGCGTTTCGGTTATTTTAAATGGTAGTCTTATTGAAATAATAAAAGAGTAGTTACTACTGACGCATGTATACTTCGCCCTCGGGTGTTAGAAACCCGGCTTGAAAGCTTGTTTTTTTCGGTCTCCTCCAATCTGTGTTACCCGTATATAAGCTATATATTATGTTATATGGTACCTACTAATATTATTGCACGATGATGATGCCAAATGTTTATGAATATAGTATTTGGGTGTTCAAGTTTAAGTGCACAATAATTAATAAAGATTAAAAGCCGTCATTATATTATCGAACAAGTGGTATAGTAATGACCATTGAATAGAAGGTTTACCGGTACTAATAATAGTACCATACGGTTGTAAGACAAGTTACCAATATTATGTTTACCGATGCAGTAACCTATATAACCTTTGGTTAATAAAATCATACTAAAATAAATTTGAAAAAATTCTTGTCGTCTCCTGCACAACCATCCGTGGTTCGTACATAACAAATATGAATGTGTAATGACCAGGTAATGAAATGTATGTCTGTATATATTAATTAATAACATCAGCACTATTATATATTATATATGTTTATAATATTATATATTATTATATACCAAATTATATACCTACTAGTATATCGATGATATTTATAAATTATTATTCGTCTGAGGCTATGTGATATGTTATTTGCTAACGGACACAATTTCAATTTATTTTAAGTGTGCCAAATTTAAGGCGGGCCACTTCCAAAAATATTTCACACCATCGAGCAACAAGTCTTATTAAAACGTTGGCATGTAGGTAGTCACTATATTATGTACTAGGCAATAGCCAATAGGATTGTGCTTTATATATTATATATACATGATATTATATTGATCAATTGAAATAATCGTCTGGAACGTTTATACTTTAGTAATTGTGAATATTATTGATGTGCACTAAACTGATACGTCTGCGGGCATCATAGGCAACACAATTAAAGTTGAACGAACATTTTAATAATACTTGAGTGCCTATTTTATAAAAGAGCGACCATCGGCTATACAGAAAAAAAAACAAAGTTTCGACGTTTGACGAAGTCAAGAGTTATGGGTACTACGAATCTTCTGATAAAACGGCGATTTACCGAATGTTTTAGAGGTTAACTATCCACTTTTCACGCATTAAAATAAAATAAATTCGAATTTCGAATAAATAATAAAATATACTATACCTCCTGCTATTAGACAGAGTATGATATTATATATTATCTTTGTGCTTATTTTATCGCGGAGATCACAAACCTCGTAGTTTTGTTAGTTTCAAACGAGTTTAGGTTTTAAAAGATAATAATTACTATTATTATAGCTGCAGGTTGAGTCGCACTGCACCGACGACACGTCGATCAAACGAGGTAGGTACTTATTATACCTATACTTATATAGCTTTAAAATTGAGCTTTATTTTAATGTATTCATAATTGTTTGTGGGCTCATGCTATCCAAGTCCTCTATTATAGTCTTATTATATTATCCTATAGTAGAAGCACATCGCCTTTTTATATTATCATAAGCTTATGTCTTTCAAATTACTTGAAATACCATATTATAATTAACATATTTATCACAAGAAAAAATGAAATATTTTTTTTTCTATATGTGCAGAAGAAAAAAAGATATCTTTTAATATTACGGTTGATATGTCAGAAAATGAATTGGATGAAAAATAAGTTTTAAAACCAAGCTTAGAGATTAATAAACTAAATATTCAAAAAAAAATATATATTAATTTTTTTTTACCGATGAAGCCTGTTACTTTTCTTGTATTTAATGTATTTTCAATAATGTGATGTGAAGACTTTTCAAAACAAGACTTAGAAGTTTTACTTAAATGGTTATCTATGTTTCAAAAAGTTAGTTTTTTATAGGAAAGTGACGGAAAGACGTGTAGTTTTTGAATCACTTCACGTTAGTTTCTTTTTGAGGTTGAAGGAGGGTCGTGAGAATTTCAGTACTTGACATGCCAATTCTCGTGTGAGACATAACTAAAACATACACAAATTAACTGAATCTTTATAAATAAAAATAATTTATTACACATTTTTCTCAAAACTGTTTTATAAATTGGGTTAATTTGGGTTTTTGTCTTCTTTTTTATTTTGCAAAACATATCAGTCGGTATCATAATTAAAACATGTTTTTTTGATACTTTAATGTTTGTGTTTTTAGAGTAAAATAGGTTTTTTTAGTGCACAATTGTATTATTATAACATGCGTCCTAAATGAATGAGACTTATAATAAAATATATTTTATCGTGCGATCTAAATATTAAGCTGACAAATATAACAAGTCTGGACTTGTTACTTTTGTCAAAAACTCAAAAACTAGGTCAATTAATTTGAATTTTTATTGAATTAATATTTTTGAATTTTTATTTATTTTATTCAATTAATTCAGGTCTGAAAGGGTTAACAATTTTTAATACGTCTATCAAAACATTTTATGTCCATTGTAAAAATATAATATTATAGCTGCCATTTATAACAAGTCATATTTAAATTTAAAAGAGGCATTCAAAACTGCGTAGAAAACATTTTTAAGACCTAATAGTAGGTAGTAATTTATGCAATCTAAAAAATATTCTACAAATAAATCATTTGTAAGTATTGTAACAACTGAAAAACAAAAACACTAGGTACCACACAAATTATTTGGTTTAAAATAATTGAAAATATCAAAACTTTTCTAATGTAAAAATTAGAATTTTTTATGTACAACTTTTGGCCTGTTGGCCATCATCGTTGAGCTTCAGTTTCTGAATCTGACGCTAATTATTTTTATTTATCTTTGTTTTGACGATTAGTCAAATGTTGGTAAATTTATTTAAATATGTGTTTGCTCAAAACAAAAATATTTAAGGTGCGCAATCGTCTTATGTTTTTTTCAGGTAAGAAGGTAAAAAGTCCGAAATCGTGTTTCACCGGCCGCATCGTACTCGCATCATAATATAATGACGACAATGCAATAACCACACATTCACACGTGTACATAGGTAATATATTATACTAAATAGTGACGACTGAACGGCAATAATTTAAGTAGAATGTTTATAGGTGGATATACTGCGTTCGTGATAATCAAAAATAGTTATACAATATTACACAATCAAAAAGACAATATCAAAGTAAAGGTGTATTGAATATAAATACACATTGGACAGCATCTACACACATTTCAATGATATTGATTCCGACTAATCAGAGATATATCTGATCATAGTAACTAGAGATAAACTCATTAAAATTGTAAATATTGAAGTTCAAAAATAATAACGTGTAGATACAGATGCTATCTGTTGGTCGGTTAATCTAGGGTTACTATGGATAAATATAACTCAAATAGTAATGGCACCGCAGTAGGTACCTACCCTCGAATAAATTTACTAAATATTAATTAACATTAGTAACTACACGACATATGCTACGTTTTCTTTTAGAATATTATACATCGTTTACAGATTACCTATATTTGTCGATAGTATTCGGCGATGTTTTGCTAGATACCACATATATTTAGAGCAAATATTTATGGTTGAAATTACGTGTTACTGCATTTTAACCTAGTAAAACGATGCGAAATGGTCAAATAAACAATATTCAGCAATAATTTAATTTTTGAAAAATTGTCCGTTATTACTGGCTTTTACCTTGGCAGGGCAGTATTTTATTTGCTTATAATTTATTTGCTATATAATTTACAGAAAACAAGGGGGAGGGGGTTCTCATTTGGAAAATAGAAGTCGGTATCGCTATGAAACATGCTCTTTAAGTCGTTGGAAAAATTCCGATAGTTATAAAGCATGGTCTCCGTGTACATTATTTAAAAATGTCAAAAATCTGCATTCTAATAAATTCATAATTAAATGAAAAAAATAGTGGCGAGCATGCTCGTCGAGTCACCCTGGATATTTTATTTCTTATCTTTATACAAATATGAAATAAAGCCGATGTCGATATTTCTTATTAATAGGTAACAATAATAATAAAAACTAGAGTGCAGGTTTATATGTATATACATATTTGTCACGATTGATGGTAATCGAATGATTCTTCTATAGAAATATTTTTCAGGACTATCCAAATGTCTGAAGCATCTATGGTTGAAGGTTTGATACTACCTATATATTATTACATATTTGAGGTTATTTACATATTTTTACATGTCTTTAATTTTATCCAGTGTTCGGAACGTTCACTAAAAAAATGAACTCGTTCACGTTCACGCTCAGTCCTTAAAAAAGGAACTCGTTCACGTTCACGTTCGTGTTTTTTTAAAACAAACGCGTTCACGTTCACGTTCTTTCAAAAAATGAACGCGTTCATTTATTTTTGCCGAAATCCGGATCGTCCAATCCCGTCCACGAGTCAAAATTCACGGACAACGCCTGTAGTAGGTAGCGCTTCCGACACCGCTACATGTCAATTTCACGTATTTAATTTTTTTTATTCTTTATTCAAATTAAATATATCATAGGAATTAAAATGGAAAATATTAATATATTTTATAAATATATTTATTAAATGGTAAATAAATTGAACGTCTTAAAAATCGATCATGTTCGTTAAAAATATAAACGTCGTTCACATTCACGTTCTATTTTAATAAAACGAGTGACGTTCACGTATCGTTCACTATATATGAACGTGAACGCGTGAACGTGCGTTCATGAACGACGTTCTTTCCAAACATTGATTTTATCACATATTTTTATTTTTTGTTTAATGTTCCCCTATTTTGAAAAAATTGCCGTTTAATTTGCAGTTTATATTACCTTTAAAATTTAAATCTGGTTGAAAATATAGTAGAAATTACTGATTGCGCCAGTCATACGCTCGTCTGTCCATTGTTTTCTGTCGACGACCAAGATCCTATATAATATAATTCAGTGAATTAGTACAATGAATTTAATAAGGTATAATATAATATTAATGTATAATTTAATAATACTATATTATAATCAATAATCGAACGTATAGTTCAAATGTATTATTACGGACCTGGCTCATAGTTTTTATTACAAATTAAATTATTTTATTTTACACACCCATATATAAATCCTCGCCCTATAATAATACGCGTTATTATATTATGGCACATTATTAGGTATACACATTACACCCACCTCGCCCACCCCGCGTCCCACTACCGTAGGCACATTATTTTCACGATTTAACGCGAGTTTATTGTTGTGCGTGGTACACCTATTATTGTAGTTAATATAATAATAATAATAACGTTCGACCCAAAAGTGTGTCGCGCCGGACGTTTCGACGGACGGTCTCACGCGGAGCGCCCAAAACGTCTGCACACCTATATATTCTCATGTTATATATTATATGTATTTTATTTATAATAACAATATAATATGTCGTTTGAAGCAATATATATATATATATATATATATATATAATATTATTGGTATATCATATAATATGTGTGTATGTATATAGGTACACGTCGATATTTTCGCATTTCGACCGTTCGGATGACACATCATTCAAAATCACTTTCGTACAATGACGTTAGACACACCAATACACTATACACGAATCGCTAACTGCAGAAAGGGTACAAGTCCATTTTTGTCAATTTTAATTTTATTATCATTTTTTGTTGAGTACACGTAAATACATCGTTTTCTGCAGAAAGTATACAAATCCAACTGCCCGAAAATCTGAAAATAACCCTCCGAAATAACAGTTTACCACAGAAAATGGTAACATGTCAATATATTGTTTTTTGTCTATTCTGAAAAATTAAAAAAAGTGAACTTATCTGCTCTCTGCGGTCAGCTTGATTATTTGATTATTTTTATGATTTATTATTTGATCATCTTGTTTATTCACATAAACTGTATATAATATTAGATCACTGTGAAGACAAACGCAAAGTAGCAAGATGTTTTTAGATTATCCGTTTTGTCAATGAAATGTATAAGGTCCAATCGATATTATTTAAATAATATTTCAATATTAATTTATGTATTGCACAAAGTCTATAGAAAGTTGGGAACGGGTTTTGTTTACACTTTTTATGTTTATCTTATCTCTGTAAAACAGACACAGGGCGGGGAATGCATTTTAATGGTTCATTTTTTTTAGAAAGATTTTACTCATTTAATCGAATAAAATCTGTAGCCATAATTAAAAAAACCTTGTTTGCACACAACATTAATGGACATGTAGTTGGAAATATTTTAAACTATTAATTTGTATACTCGTTATAATTTTAATTGAATATTTTATTTAAAATTTAAAAAGATTTTTTTTTTTTGTTATTTGGTATTTATAATGTTTTTAATGATTATGATACAATTTGGTTCTGTTCTTAAAAAAAAAGAAAATAATTTTAAAAAAAAAACCTATAAAAATATGTATTTTAGCTTGTAAGTTAAAACATAAAAATGTAATATAATGTATTAATGTTTAAGTTAAAAAAAAAAACATTTTTATATTATAACGAATATTATTTCTGTAACTGTATCGCTCTTACCGTATAATATATTATATTGTCGATGGGCTTAAAATATTTTTACATAACCTAACTTGCCTAAGAATAACTATACATAAATATTTTATATGTTGCCTTATATTTTTAACTATATAATAATTAATATTATATTATTCTAAAATTAAATATTTATTTTTGCCAGAATTTCCAATTAATTATCTATATATTATACCATACTTAAATATTGGTATGAAGCTATAAATAATACAAATAATATATAATAGTAATAATATTTGTGTAAACGAGGCGTTTGGACGTTTAGAATTCTGGAAATTCTGGAATATTAGACTTGTCGCTTTCAGAGAGACGCAGAGTGTGCTTATAATATATTGTCATCGGAAATCCGTCGAAAGGTTCGATCGTGCACAACGAGTGTGAGCAAAAAAGCGATCGCAGTTTTAGAGAACGAAAACTATTTATCTGTATCGCTGCTATTTTATAAGCCCACCGTCGTCGGATAATCGTCTGAAACGATTCGTTTCACATCCACTCAAGTCGACGGCGGCGGCGGTGTCATACTCGTATTATATTGTATATAGAATGACAAATGCCCCGAACACAATCGTAATAATATAATATATTGTATTGAGCTATTATTGTCGTGGTTCCTTCAATTTCAGTTCGTTTTACGTGAGTGAAACTTATATTATGTGTCGCATAGAGATTTCAGCAGGACGAAAACCACCGGACGTTTCAACGGTATTATCACGGTGTTGTAGTCGTCGATGAAATGTAGACGGCCGAACGCATTCCTCTGTTTGGTTGAAATTGGTTCAACTATCGAGTACGTAAACGCGTAAAATGCGATTTTATAATTAGTAAATAGTTTGTATTCATAATATTATATACCTACTATCGAGTGCCTAATAATTATAAGTTTAATGTTGCCGCGCGTCTTGCGAATAATGATGTACATACGATTTTCTGGAAGAAATGGACCATAATAATTATAAAATACTTCGTCATTCATAAGTCATAAACTCATTACTGACTTGTTTTGTATTATACCGTTCAATCAAGTAAAGGTAGATTAGTTTTATTCGAATAATGCTATTAGAATCAAATATTGAAATATTGTATGAGTATTTTGAAGTTTGCTTTTACCTACTCTACTTTTTAGTTTATTCTATTTACGATTTATTAGATTTCAAATCAAGTTTGGGCACTACATTTTCCGAAATCGCACTACTATTGGCGTACTTTTGAATTGGGGCATTCATTTTCCTAAGTCTTAAAATTCTAAAGACTATAAAAAAACATTCAGCAATTGTTCAGAAAAAGAAAACCATCATCACAGTAAAAAACAATTAGATTTTAGATATAATTATTTTTATACAGACATCTCGTATATAATATATTAAGTATTATAATATGCTTAAGAGGCCGTTGGCTAGGCGCAAACAGGTGTTACCTATGTATTGGGTCTATTTTTTTTAAAGCTCTGTTTTTGACATAGATATTGTTAGTTAAATGTTGACAAGACAACATTATGTATTATATAAGCACATGTATTATGTATAATATAAGCACAACCCACGAATTTACTTAGTTTCCAATGACAGGAAAATTCCAATTTGTCCTCATTAGAATTGACGAAAATTAATAAAAAAAAAAGGTTTGAGACAAAATACAAAACTGATATTAAAATGATTTCAGTAAACTTATTTTAAGATCTATCTTCTCAGGAAAAAAATTGTATAGGTACCTAACCTATAAAAATATACCTATTACTGGCACGTGAATTTTTTTTAAAACTTGGATTACAAAATGTTGGCATGTGACCCGAAAAAGGTTCGCAACCTCTGTTATATTCTAAATCAAAAATATATGCGATTTGTTTTTGGCAAAAGTTACTTCAACCTTTACAGTATGTTCGTATTAAATAAACAATAAAATAATAATATACATAGTTATATTACATAAATAGACAAATAATAATTATAATAGCAACTTGTATTATATAATTAACGAGAAATACAAATATATTTTGTAAATTGTTTACGTAAACAGGATAACATTTCAATATGTTATTAAAAAATATATTAATAACGTTTTACTTTAATAGGTACTAAGTTATTTTGTTTGTTCAGATCATGCATTCAGGTACTTTTTGAAAAATCGAGCCCGTTCAATCAAGTAATGAAATGATATCATCTGTCAACGTCAAATCTATTACGGATTCATCGGGCTCGTCGATATCGCAGCCGTCCGATTATGTTAAGTCAATGGTTTCAACGACGTTTTAGGACGCGTTGGATTGCTATTCGAATTTAAAAATGACATAATATTATTGTAGCACCGCTCTAGAGAAATATGATCGAACAAAATATGTTCTAATATTATGATATACGGATAAACTATTATTGTTGCGTTATTTATATTAAATAAGTTATAAGAATAAATGAGAACGATATTCTCACCGTGTCTGCTGCGTCGTTTATCACAATATCGCGAGCCGGAATCTCCGGCAACCGAGACCACCTGTAAGTCGATCGTCCCGACTCGTCGTCAGACAACGGATCGTCATCAAATAACATCTCACAACAGGTACAATCCGAATTGTCGAAACAATCCTCTATGGTCACGGCGCGATCGCAGCTGAACTATAAATCGCGCGTTAAAAGAATTAAATGCTTTTGACCTGCATTTTACCAGTAGGTATGTATATAAATCCATATTATATATTATTATGTATATGTGCAGTAATGTCTCTCCGTTTTTACACTAAAAAAATATGTTTATGGATCGACTGACGTTTCAATCGCTTTGATCACCGACCTAGCTGTTATCGCATAATATTAGATGTCTGCACTCGTCGGTATTCTCTAGCGTTGTGCTGAGATGCGGGTAACGCGCACAATTTTTACAGATTTTATAGATACTCGCGATTCAAAACTGTACCTAATCATTAATTAATAACATAATATTATTATGTAAACGTGTCATCGTGCTCACCTCGCCTTGCACCGATTCTCCGGCGCGTGGAACGTTATAACCTGCCAACGGTTTTGTTTCAAATTTACCACCGTAAAGTTTACGGAATAATTGCATACCAGTTATCCAAGTGTATATTGTTGTATATTACGCAGTGTACTTAAAATAATTCAAGTTTCACTTTTGTCCAGCTATCAAGTGCTTCATAAACTTCATGTATTGCATACATAGTATATGGACAGCAAGAGGAAAAGATCTTCATCCGACGACGAGGGTCATGTAGAGAAGAAGACAAGAGAATATGTATCGGTACAAGTAAGTATATATACCTACAGCAACGTTTTCGTTCCGTTTGCAGAAAAACAACTTCAATAATATTTTAGTCGCATAGGTTAGCTGAATTATCGGATTATCGATTCATCAAGATAGGTCGATATAAAATAGCAACAATTGAACAGTTTTTTTTACCAATTCATAACAATTAGTTGTACCGTTTCTGAAGTCTTGATCATTTATTTTACTATGCTCTTGATCGTTTTAATATTTTAATGTATCATAATATTACGAAGATATATTATACACGTCACACGTCATAATATTATATCAATGTGTTACTCTACAGAAGATGCAAATGGCGCATCGTCTGATATAATGACCGATAGTGGCGAGATGACTTCGACTTATGACTTAAACTTTACGGCGGCAAATGAGGAACAAAACCGTTGGAAAGTTCACGTTCCACGCTCCGGCGAATCGTCTATTATAATGACCGATATTGACGACGAGATGACCCCGACTTATGACTTAAAAAAATACTGTTAATAAAAAGTTTTTCAATTGTTTATTTCAACGTCGTACCGTTGAATTGTGCAGTATCCCTGGTAGTACGATGTAATATTTATTTTTGTTTTCAACCTCGAAACAAATAGCAATGACCGTATTCGTATTATCATATATTTACACTGATTTATGCTTGTTAAGTTTGAAAACCGGAAGACAAATATCGTTATTTAGATAATAAACTATAAATTTAATAACGATTTGTATGCATTTGAAATGTTATCATGATTGATGGATTGATCGCAATATCGCATGATATTGTCCAAGCATAAAATACTTGCCAAAACGCTGTGATGAATAAGATATTGATACTTTTTATTACATATTTTTGCATTCTTAGACATTTTACATGGTGCATATTTTCCCGTCCTGTTATTACAATTTAAAATGTAATATTAAATTCAACATTTTACTATAAATTTCAATAGAAAACAAAATTAGTCTAAGATTTGAAATTTGGTTAATCCTTAAATGCTGGAAGGCATAATTATATTATATCGATAGCGATACAACATACAAATATTTAGTAGACATAGGTACCTAATAACATTACTATCGTAATTTCGATTATAATTTATAATCTTTATACCATCTTCAATTAAATATCTAATTTCGTCGAAATTTGAACTTATAATGTCTATAAAAAATTATTTTTTTAGTAAACTTTTTTGATTTTTCGGTTACTATATTAAATACTTACAAAAAACCTTGTTTTAAATTTTCGATCCTTAGCTATAAAAACTCATTTTTAACTACTAAATAATTTGCAAACATTCGAGATTTTGATGAATTTGGTCAAAATTTGAACTTAAGTGCTTTAAAAAAAATATGCATTTGTATCTTAAATATTTTTAAAACTGCATTTAGAACAACTTACAAAATACTTTGTTTTGAATTTTCAATCCTTAGTTATAAAAATTGAACATTTTATAAATTTTTAACTACAAAACAATTTGCAAATGAGTCATTGAAGATAAATTTCGGTAAAAATTTGAAGTTTAAATGCTTATAAAAAAAAATTGTGCCTAGGTATATATTTTTGATCTGCTATTTTAACGACTTATGAGGAATTTGGTATTAAATTTTCAAGAAACTTGACCCAATGAAATTTCTTATCAATATTTAAAGAAAAAAAATATTTTTATCGTCAATAATAAAAATAAAATAAAAAAAAACCTGATAAAAACATAATATTATTAAAATATATTTAAAATGTTTGATATCTCTTGTGCTTATACCACTTGGGATTGGGAACACGATTTATTGGGCGTTTTTCAATATAGATTCTTAAAATATTGTCAATTACGTTTTCGCATGGTTACATTTAACATTTTTATTATTTTGCATATATTATCTTTGGTACAACCAGATGATTCGATTTGTAGAGTAGATAATGTTTCAAATTTACAACTTATTTGGCATAGTATTTTAATTATCTCATATTTGATCATTTCGAAGTTACGATTAAAATATTCTGGTTGATGCATTTTATTTTTCAAGTTAATATAATATATAATTAGTATATTATTAGGTCATTAATTAATTATATTTTTTTAAATTTAAATGATAAGAATCCAAATTTCCCGATTATACTATCTCTATTGTTTTTTGAATGCAATAGTATTTCTCCCCGTGCCTATACTCAATCTCTTTATTTTACTTTTATCAAACTGTTATATCAACAAACATAATAATACGGTTAATCAATAATCTACATAATATATTATTGTAGTGAGGTGTTCAATTTGTTTTTAATACGTCAGATTTAATTTTTTTTTTTTTCAAACAATCAAATTGTAGTCATTGCGGATTGTCCTAAATACATATTAATAATCTCATCAACGAATAAACATAATTAAAAACTTCACTGTCTCTGGACAATTATACTATAGGTGTTATATGTAAATGTGTACACCGTACACGTATTATTTACTATTATGTTAACACGATTTCGTCTTGTAACTGTAAAAGTAATCTCAATTCTCAGGCAATGTTATATTTAAATTGTTGTAAAGAGTAGCCACAAGAAACAGTTTACAACAAATAATTCAGACCGTACGCGTATTTATATTTATAACAACTGTTTGAGTATCTATAGAAAAATTAGCTTCGAACAATAATTGTTCGAGAAGACCTTAAACATAACTTCTCACGTCCCAAATATTATACGAGCGATGATATTATAGCGACGCGTATTGTATAAATTAATACGTTAAATAAAATGAATAACTAAAAAAAAAAATGTATAATGTACGTATGTTATTAATGTGTGATAAAATTTACGAAAATCGGTTCACATATCTTATTATTATGCATTAAAAAAATGTACCGAATGTGTGGCAGTTTTTTAAATCTATAGTTGAAATTTATGCGAGTATAAACAAGTCGGACGTCCGCGTGTGTGTGTGTGTTTTTAAAAAAAAAATACGTTTTGAGTTTCAAATCAGGTGTAGTAGTAGATAAAATCAAGACGAAATTAAAAAAAAAAATAGCGAAGAGTTGAAATAACTCAAAAGAAAGTAAACATATTAATATGTAGGTGGCTAGGTAGAGATAAGTAATATTATGTTTCTACACAAAAACAAAAAATACACGGAAACACGAGAATTCATGTTCTTCGGTATATCATTTTAATCATATTATAAACATGTAAACTATGAATATTATAATAATGCGTTTTATGTTTTGCGCGTAGTATTCGAGTAGAGGTATGTATACTACGCTTACCGTAGTCCGTCTTAATATTATATTATAATTCGGTGAACTAGTTCACATCGTGCGCAGTGGTATAATATTAATGTTTATAAAGACACTTTCATTACCGTGTGTATTTTCGTGTCTCGATTAAATTACAGGTCTCTATTGTTTTTTAAAACCGTTTAATTAAAAAGTAACTTTTCAAATATAAATGCGCGCGCGCGCTTTGTCGCTCGCACGAGATTCAGCTGCTCGAAATCTATTTATTATATCAATGTCGACCGACGATCGCACAATATTATATTATTATACCCGAAACAATACAACAGTGCGGGTGACTATAATAATACAACGATAATAATAATAATAATAATAATAATAATAATATTAATCAATAGATCGCCTATTATGCCTTTTGGAAATCGGCGTTTCTATAATGTTTGGATCTATAAAAAAAACAATGAAACAGATTATTTATTAATTATATTATACTCTACAAAATTAAATTTATAAATATTTTTTTAAAAAAAATGGATATAAAATGGCTCAGCTTAATGTATTGTAACTGTAACGAGCGAGCCGCTTAGGTTAAGTTAGGCTTAAAAAAAAACTAAAACTCAAAAACAAACCAACGAGCACGGTATAATAATATATAAATATGATATTATGATAATTATTATAGATAATATTTTTCTGTGTGTGTTTGTGTTGTTACAGGTTGTCCATCCGATATTTCTTAAATAATTAATTTATTCGAATTTTGATTTTTTGAATTCATTATATTTTCAAATACTTTGATTTTTTTTTCTCTCATTTAAGTGTGTGGCGATACCAACTTCTCTTTTTCAAATGTAAATCATTCTTTTTTTTTTTAAATTATTTATCCGCTGACTTTTTTTTAAATGTTTATAATTTGATTTAGATATGTAAACTTTACATATCTAAATCAAAATTCAAACCAGTAGTTTCCGAATTCTTAAACTTTGTCAACTAAGGATAATTGGTTCATGAATCCACGGGATCATAGCCCATAGGTTTCAAAAATAGGTGGCTATGATGATTTGCAAATTATAGAATTTAATATTAATCTATGTACATTTTATTATAAGTAAAACATTGTTCGAGTATAATCATAACTATACCTACCAGATTAAAATCTATACCACAAACTTTCGTTTTTATAATCCATTTGTAAGTACTATTATTATTTAGTCAAACCATATTATTCACTCAACGACTTAACATTTTTATTTAGATGCATCAACAAAAAAAAACCTAATTATCAATTTACTGTAAAAAAATTGGTTCTCGTTTGATATGAAGAAACTTAATATCTCCCCATGATATTCTATTTATATTATAAAAAGTGTAAGTGTTTGAAAACATTTATATGGTCCTTAATTATATTTAACTGTTCAAAAAATCAGAATTAGAATAAATTCATTAATAAAAGAAAAATAGAAGTGAACGTTCTTGGTGAATCATCATCATACGTATATAGTACCACCTGTTGACCACAATAACCCATACGATTTATGCCCACGGTTACACTATATCATTACTATGTACGTGTATTATATATTATTATTATTATAAATTGTAATATACCTACTATTGTACGCAATATGTGTGTGCAGTCGTAAAAATATATGTTCCTACGTATATTCACGGCCGACTTTCTTATTTTTTCTCTATTTTCTCAACAATTTTGAATTCCAAATGTGACCACGATTGTATACGCGGACATAGATATAAATTATTACGATTTGATAATGTCGGAGATAAGCACGACGACGTTTCGTCCGCCATTAATGTTGTGTGTTTTTATTTCTTTCAAAAAATAGTTTTTAGTTTTTACTATAATATATATTATCTACATTGTAAATAATTAATATTACATATTATAAGTTTAGATCGGAGTGGCTATATATATTATGTATCTATAAATATATATAGATATACATATATAATATGCTCATTGGTCACTGCCGGAGCAGATTTTATTTTTATAAAATGGTTGTCCGTTATCGTACGTTTTTACATCAAAGTATACAAGTGACGAAAAATGATGTGATTTTTTATGAAAAAAAAATCAATAACTTATTCAAATCTATATACTTAACGTAGGAACAATATCAAACCAAATATTGTGTTGACCTATATTTAATTCTGTTAATTACTCAATTTCTAATTTAATATAATACTATTATACAATTTGGTTTTATATAGTGGAAAAAGTGAGGTAAATTGGAGTATGGTAATTTGTTTAAGGCGTTTAAGCTTCACACATGATGATCCACAGAGAACACATTCAAAGCATTATCTCAATATTTTTAATCTAAAAAATCTCAAAATTTTTTTGACGTTTAGATTGTAAATAATGTAAAATGAAATTTTAACGAAATCACTTCATCCCTATTCTTTAATAGGTAATGGTACCTATACAAATATATTCATTTTTTCGTTTATAGACAATTTTCTTCGATTGGTCGAGTGAAATTATGAATATAATTAAGTAAAATACAACGCATATCAGATTACGTACTTTTGATAGATTATTATTTTTACTATTACTGAATATTATCAGCTATTCGCGTTTTTTTGTCAACATTTTTTTTTTGATTCACAATTGTATATATTTTGACGAGACGGAACGGACGTGATTATGGACCATTACGAAGACGTCTGATGACTGGTGATCATGGGCAGTGGTGCAGGCTCTAGACAAAATGTATACAAAGGCAAAACCCAAATTTTCCACCCTCCCGTTTTGTATCTCTGTATACTATTACCCTTAACTATGTCCTCGAACATACTCTCGTTTACTTCGGTTTTGAGCCACATCATATAATATTATAACTGACTACAACATTTTGATTTCAGTGTATTGTGCTTGTACGTCTACCATCTAAGCCAAGGCGGCTGAATTGAGTTAAATTATATCAGCTATTCATTTTAAAAATTAATCTTAATCGATTTAGGCTGGTGTTCCCTTTGCCCAGCTCTTTCAGCTCTGCAGTGGTGATTAGATCTTATAGAAATCGGTTGGTATTTATTTTCGCCACTATACCAGTGTGTCTACATCCACATAGTTATTATCTGGGGGTCACCCCCCCCCCAAAAAAAACCAAAAAAAGCATTCAAACATCGAGCGTACACCACCTACGTCCGTCGTTCAAATACTATATTCACGCGTATAACGTTTCACTCGACGAGGTGGATATTTTAAGATATTTTTAAATACTATTCCGCGGCGAACGGGGCACGTCGATCTCAAAAATGTCAAGAACAAGATTGATCGTCTACTATAATATATCTTGCGACTTAACGTAGCTGACGGTATATACGCGGAATCGACCGCTGTCCACAAGCGGTCTTCGCGGCGTGCCTATATCACATTATCATAGGTATAATATATTATAATATACGCACATCATTAATTATTTTATTGCACGTATACGAATAATAATATTATTATTGTAGGTCCGATTTTTTTTTATTTTAACGGCTGATGGGTGTGGGACGGAGAGTCGAAATAGTTTTTATACTTACGACCGAAACGATGATGCAGATATTATATAGTAATAATATCGTCGTGTTCGTTAACGGCCCGACAGAATACCTAATTGGCCGGTAACGTTTTAAGTGCACACACACACACACACACACACACAGAGTAAGTTTATAATGTGTCGTGCGCGAGTCTATATATATATATATATAATGTGCATAATAATAATATTATATTATTCAGGCCTGCGCGTTGTTAGTATCGTGAGTGTGTTGGCTGCTGCTGTTGATGCTGCGGGTCGAAAAATGCGCACTTGACCCTGCAAGCGATCTCGACCTACATATTTCCAAGCCATCACCGCTTCTCAGTGCAGTCCGGCCCGGCACGGTAGTAATATAATGATAATAATAATAATAATAATAATAGTACAACGCGGTAATGTCGTCGTCTTTGTGTACTATAATATAATCCTCTTTCTCTCCCTTCTTACACTCGCACCGTAGTCGTCCGGGTTCGTCCGGCTATTAATTATAATTATTATCACCGTCCGTCGCTGTGAGCACAGTATAGTAATAATCACGCAGTAATACAATCCAATCTTAATAATCTAGCCGGGTTCGAGTGGAAATGCACAAGCCCTCCGGACACAGAGATTCGTCTCAAAAGTATTTTTTCAATTTCACATAGAAATACGCCATTACGCTATACACGGTTCACAGGTGTCCAAACCTTCGCAGATATATATAATATGTTATCTATTGTACAGGTACTCCTCGTATATTTTATTCGTGGTCGACGCCATAGACGTATAATATAATATATTATATTATACGTCTATGGTCGACGCTGTACGAATTACCAATATTATTTAGTACGTGTATGCTTGGAAGATTCGAAAAAAAAAACAAAAATGAAAACTAAGAAAACACTTGATTTTGAAATAGAAATCTCGGAGATTTCGAATGGGTTGCACATCGCTTGGGCTAAGGTATAGTGAGTGTGATTATTAATAACGATTTATTGAATTTTTAGAATGCAATTTTTTTTTAACAAGCCTGTAAATAGTTTTACTAAAGTATTTGTACATACTCAATGGTTCAATAGCCGTGCCGTGTCTTATATTGTCACCACTCGTCTGTTTTGGTCGGCGTCATCTCAAGGACGTGGGCGCCGACTATAATATAATAATAATATATACAATGAGGTACTTACGGCGTGGACATTTTTCAGTGTACGTTCGACGCACCTGATCGCCAGTATAATGACATCGTAATATTATGTCCGATTAATATTTATTTTGTTTTGTTCTGCATCGAAGAAGTCCGTAAATGTATTGAATATTATTATATTTTGTTTTTTCTTCTCGGGGTGATGATATTAGTAGAAATCCGACATTAAACTATTGAAGATCAACACGACTGTATAATGTTATTTTTCAAAAGTTAACGACGACGCATAGTATTCGGATATCCTCCTCTCCAGCAAGATTGTACGAACCATAATATGGCCAGTAAGTCCTATACGTCAGTGTAATGTTTTTATGTATATTATTATTATAATGGAACTGCGGCTGTATTGAGGGGGTGCCAAGTAGTGCTATGCATGGTCCCGTTTATATCAGTCCAGTCCATGTTATATTAATTGTATACTTATATTATAACCGAATGACCATAATAGCGGTCCGGTCCGGACTTCTACAATCAGAGCCATAACAGAGTCCGATCCAAATTTTTTTCAGATCGGACCATCAGTCCCGTCCTGGTCTACTTAATTAAATTAAATTACTAGTCTAGAAAAAAATGTAGCCGTCGGTTCGGTTTGAGTTCGGTCATTTGTTATAAACATTTAAGTCCGGTCCCGTCCCCGAAATAACGGACCACAATGCAGAGCTCTACAGACTGCCAAGGATCGCAGTGTGTTTACGTATAATAATAATAATAATAATAATAATAATATCGAATACCGCAATATTACAGTCGTCGTCCTCTGCGAAAGGTGGTGAGAGGAAAGTGACGGTGAAAATGCATTACGCAGCAGCAGCAGCCTCACGACCGCGAATGAAAATGGGCTCATCGTCGTCCTGCACGTTAAATTAATATATGTTTATATTATATACTTTGGGGTCACTGGTAAACATTATATACTATTTGTATATGCGATTAGGAGGTATGTACATATTATATACATTTACCTATATCGTATTATCTACATGCGATGTGCCTTAATATTTGTTTAATAATATTGTCTGTATATATACCTTCGCGTGCGTACACACGACCGCCTACGATCGGCGAATTTCTAATTCGAAAGTGCCTATATGTACTACGCACAGTATAATAGTATTATACATTATACATTATGTAGGTGGTATTCGGAAAATGCAACAGGTAAGTCACGCTGTGTGGCCTTCTCTGTCTGCAGGAACGTCGTCTTCGCATTCTGCAGTTATTGTTATTATTCGCGTCGACGTACGTACTACGCAGTATATATAATAATATTATAAGTAGGTTCCTATATCGTTGTACAATGATACAAGATCGTAACAATAACCGTTTATCTTAAAAAAAAAAATCCATGAAGGTGTAGACCCGACGATAGGAGAAACTGCAGAATTTTTCGATTTAGATAATAATATCTATATTTTTGGGTCAACTATACACGATACATAGGTACGCATATACCGGTTACCCGTATTTATAGGCACGCGTATTGGCGACGGTTTTTTTCATTTAAATCGACTAATGCTTGATTATAACGTAACCTGTAAGATACGTCGAATAGGGAAAACTACGATCTCCGAGTCATTTTGTAATACAATCAATAATATAAATAATATTGTCAACAAACTGGAAAAAAAATGGATGTTTAAATTGTTTAATAAGCGCGCGCTTTCGCTTGTTTGTTTGTTTACATTACGCGTACACAAAATATTATTATTATTATTATTAATATTCCGACAATTTTTTGACGAGCTGTTATTATACATTTTATAATACAAATTCAATTATTTGGGAACTAAACCGGTTTAATTGTATAACGACTAATGAGTATTGAGCCGTCAACGTTACAACATTTTTAACGTTTTTTAAATCATAATATCTCTATAGGATATGAATAATAATAAATTATAAATTATGGTAAACGCTTATACCACCGTTTCTATTATAATATTCGTAATTCGCATAAATTATGCTAAGAATCCTCAATTTACTCGACAAACAGTAAGGTGGCGTGGAAGACGTCTTTTTAATTATTGCTGTGCGGGCGAACGCAAATACGCGTCGTTTTAGAAGTTTTCAGAGCCAAATGAAAACTTTGAAAAAGCGAAATATAATATAAGATATAATGCTAATTTATATGCTGATGAAAAACGTTAGAAAATGTATAAATCATTACGTTTTAATGGTTCGATCACACGATAGACAATTAGTGTATAGGTAGGTAGGTTGTGTGAAACCCTAATAATATAGAACTATATAGTTGTAAACATATTACAAATGTGCGTCTTTGATCGTCGATTGTTATCTATTGTAAGTATCTAAGTATAACAGAATAATATTAAGCTACCTATGCAGGTTCTAGGTAAATATTATAGTAGATTCCTACCATAATAATATTATGTACACTTGGCCGCCGTTGATGGTGATCTCATCTATGACGAATTGACCATTCCCAAACTATCTGGAAGCATTATTATACGTCATGATAAATGAAAAACGTTTGAAAATGTATAAATTATTACGTTATATGATGGTTAGATCACACGATAGACAAGTGTATAGGTAGGTAGGTTGTGTGAAAGCATAATACAGAACTAAATTACATTTGTAACTCGTAAACGCGTATTACAAACGTTCATTTTTGATCGCTTCGGTTGTTATCTATTGTACATGATGTACCTAAGTATGTATAACAGAATAATATTAAACTACCTATATGGGGATTCTAGGCATAAATAGCAGATTAATAATTATAATATAGCAGATTCCTGCTATGATATTATAAACTATAATAATATGTTCACTTGAGGCCGCCGCCGCTGATGGTGATCTCCTCTACGACGAATTATTATTGACCATTCCCGAAATAATTATCCGGACCCGTCGCGCCGCCGCCGTGAACACGCGTATATTTTTATTACACTGTACATAATATAATATTTTCACGATATAATAAATGTATATAATATAATCGTAGGCGCGGTTAGAAAATCGTTAAGCCGCGGCGCATAGTTTCTATTTCGAGTCTCCGCGGCAGTAGGTACGCACGAAACACTTATATACAGTGAATTATAGGGTTATATTATTATACCTTATAGAAGCTGGCTAGGAGATGAAAACAAAAAAAAAAAAAAAACGAAACCATTAGGAAAAAGAAGAAGAGTAAAAAGTGGCACACAAACGCTTTGGATCGCGTCCTCCGGAGATGTGCAGTTACACATGCGTTTATAATAATATATATATATATATAAATGTGTGTGTGTTTGTATGACAAAAAACGAACGCACACAACAATTGATGGCCTCGGGACAATTGAAGAAAAGCTACTTTCATCGAACGCTGCTGGTACACGACTTACGTGACTGAAATAATGATAATAATAATAATAATAATGATAATAAAAAAATCCAAACACGCCGGACAATTGGTAATCGGCATCTGGATGAAAGTAAAATCGCTGAAAAATATTACCGCTTTCCAAACAGGATGCGCGGAAAATCTTCGGTATTTTTCGCGTAATTATTCAATTAAATTTCGATGGCCGTTTGATTGAATGTAAAATCGGGAGGACTAAACTATTAATACGTTGTCCGAATACGCCTGTTTAGTGTTATAGGACGCGGTGGGCATAGAAGGATACAATTAGTCGGGGGGTGGGGGGAGGGCTCAAGCCCCAGATCAATTGATGAAAATAATTATTGATAACTTAACCTACGTAGTTTGAAATGATCTTTTTTATATTTCCTTTGGAACATTAATATTGACAAATTTAAATAACTTATATTATATATAAATAAAAATAAAATTCAGCCAGCGTGTGCAGCTAACTATATTTCAATACAATATTATTATGAACAAATGAATTAAAATCTATGAATGTATTACATACTTTTATACAATATTACTACAGACAGAAAAAAAAACTGTGAAATAAAAAAAAAAAACTGTCGCAGAAGAAATAACTTACTGTTTTATTAAATAATATTATAAATTGTATTTCAAATTTCAAATGACTCTACAGACGCAGTGTATACATGAGCTTTTGTAAATGTTTTGTCCTCAAAGTAGTACCTATATTTGTGAATAATGATACAAAACTGTAGGTGCATAATAACTATGGTATACATTTGGAGGGGGGGGGACTAATCGAAAACTCGGGATGGCTTAGCCTCCTAAACCTCCTATGAACATGAGTTTACTGTTTACAAAAATGCATTGTATAGATTAATCAAAAGTCCGGAACTGTGGAATTATGCGATGAGATTTTAATCGAGAGACAAATATAATAATAGACATAAATTATTATGATATCGACAACTATACATTTTATTACAATTTATTATTATTCGTTCATTATAATTTTAGTGGTTAGAGTATAAGAGAATATACCCCCAGAGTATAATATTATATTTAGAATTTAATAATCTCTGTAAGTTATACTGAAAATGTTACATTCCGTAGACATTTCAAGATTCTCTCCTCTTCGTAATATTATTTCAAACCTAATGGATGGCACATTTTAAAAGAAAATGAGCTATTGATGACATTCCAACAAAAGAGTACGTTTCAGACACACGTGCTATCGCAAAAATCATAGTGAAATTAATATTTGGAAATAAACGAAAAATGTTTTCGAACACTAACTAGGATTAACCAAAATGAATAAAGACTCAAAAATATAATACCCATATAGCTGTCAAAATCACAAGAAAATATTTAATCTTTTTTGATTCATTGAATTCACCATATAGGTATAACTGGACATAATAATATATAATAACCAACTACTGAATATAGGACAGCAATAATATAATATTTTCTTTTTTTCTAAATCGGTGTATGACTGTTTTATACGTCGTATGCACTGCGTATACAATATTCATATAATAGAATATAATATAAAATACGTTTTCGACTGTCACAAAGAAAATATAATTAAGAAAATTGTGCACCATTGTAAACGCATAGATATTAATATGTCGTTAAACTTTGTCTGAAGTCCGTGCGTGGTGCAATTAATTCCAAAAATACCTAGTCGTCTCTATAGGTACCGTTTTTATCGAAATAATGGCATATTAAGTAACATAATATTATATTACGATTAATCGTCTTTCAAAGCGCGAAAGTCGTAATTTAAATACAAAACATTTTGGACATTTTTTCTGACCGTTTTGAAACCGTAGACAATATCGTCGATGTAAGTTTTAACGCACTATACTTACATCTCTTCCGTACACTTCGTCCAGAGAACGGATGATACTATACTATCGGAGTGTCGTCTCTAATATGCAGGTTTTTCGGTCCACGTACTGTTGGCCATCTTTGGGCTTCTCTTATATTGGCTTAAAGCCTTCAAACGCAATCGGGGCATCGATCTGCAGATTATATACCTACTTCTATTCTCAAGTATATCAAGTTGTAGGTAATATTGTAGTATCACAGGACGAATCAGTGGTGACAAAAATCCCAAGGGCAGAGGGGGGGGGAGCGATCCACCGATTTCCTCCTGCCCCTGCTTATATCCGCCACTGTATATTATCAACTGATATACCGAGAAAGCCGCGTGAAATGTGCCATGGGACACGGTGTTTGTTCCAGTGGATTTCTAGATGGTACCTATATTCTTATATTTTTTTTATTTTTTCGTTCGTCGGGTCAAAACCGAAGTGACTATATAATATCTAACTCGCGTTAACCGTCGTAGTAAACAATAGCCAGTGCACGCGCACGCTTTTGCTTCAGCGTGTGTGTATATTATATTATATATATGTTATTAAAACGCATAAAGTGACCGCGCTTCCGGTCGTTTCGTCAAATGAATCGTTTCGTTTTCGAATGGCAATTATTAACGTGTGAACCGGACCAGAAGGCCGTCCCGGCGGCCGTCGACGGAGGATCCTCTATTATACGCTCGTGCCCCTTCCGTCTGCGATTTTTCCGCGATTTTCCGCGATTCACTCGCTGCACGATTATTATTATAATATATTACGTTTCCGGTAATAATATTAGGGCTAGGCGATTTATAATATATGCATTGGCAATTTTTTTTTGCGACTTCTGATTACTGCTTTTGTTTGAAATGTCCACGACGAATAACACGGCACGCGTCAAGATTCATTCAAATGGTAGTTGTATTTTTCGTATTTTTGTATATTTTGAATTAAATGCAATATTATATCATTGCATAATTCAACAATTATAGACGACTAAAATGCATTATGTTTTAAGTTAAATTTTAGCCGTGGTGGTGGGTAAAAGAAGAAAATAGAATATTATAAAAAAAAAAAAATACCCAAGTATTTATATGGGTATAGTATAAGTATGTAAAACGTAAAAATGTATGTTATCTGGATTAAGATTTTCATTACAATCTAACTCCTGAGAAAACAGAAAAATTTAAAAACCCAAAAATTACGTCATGTTGATCGTAGTTTTAGCGAGCACTTAAAAATATATTATATATTAAGATCTAACAGAAGGTCTTTTATTTTTGAACATTTTGAACACCACATAATCATTGTTTCGTGTAATATTTCTGAGTAACACTAATAGTTTATAGTAATATTTTTAATATTTTTGAATTTAAAAATTCAGTTTTTGTATTTTTTTGTTGCATATTTTTGCATGTTTGTGATAAACTAAATGTATAATATTTTACAATTTTTTATTTCATACAGCCCTAGTAATAATACTGTTACACGCGGAATACGAATACTTTCCAAACGATCGCGCAGTATCAGCTATATTCTATAATAATCGTCCGGACCACTCGTGCGGTTTTCGCGTGCATTTAGTTTGTGGTCTTCACGAAAAACACACGACCACGCGCGCTGTACACATAATATTATCGATTCCTATCGTGTACCTAACGTGTCTAAATTGATGCCTATTGTATAAGTTTTGTGAACGAAATTTCTATATTTTCTTTCGTCCGACCATTATATGTACAATATCATGACTGTTATGATTGATATATATATATATATCATTGATATTATTAAACCGGACCTGTGTATTTTATTTTAATTAGGCTAAGAGTTGAATCGTCATCGCGTGTTTTTTTTTTTGAACACGCTTCGGTGTAATGCTACGTTTTGACGGTTCGAATACGTATTATTATTATTATTATAGCTGTGCTACGAATGTGCGAATGCTATTATTTGATGTTTGAGTATATGAATCTACGTAGGACGTAAGAAATGATCAGATCGACACCTATATATAAAATAATATATATATATATATATATATATAAGTACAATCGAGAAGCTATATCAATAATTATTGTTAATTATCATGACTATAATATTATATCGTACTATATAGCTGGTATACTCAAGTCCTACCACGCGCCTGCAGTAGAAACAGGTTAAACATATAATATTATAAATGGATAACCTACTCGATTTAAATCGGACTTACGGTTAACGGTATTAAATGCGTCTATGTCTCGATAAAGACAAGATAATACAAGGGATTTGAAAATTTGGAAAAACAACCAAAAATCGCACTTTAATATACTGCAAAGATGTGCAGGTCTCGAGTAAAGACAGATCTTTCCTATATACTTCCCATGACAATCGATTTCTGCAAGAACACCAAGACAGACGAAGACAGTGGCGACTTGAATTAATATTCCCGCCCTAGAAAAATGTTTACTGCCCTCCAAGGAGTGAATTCTTAGGTTGTAAGTGGTTAAATAATGGGTTCTTAATTGGTATATACTATTGGTATATATTCTGTATAGTTAATCACGAAAGTAATAAGTAACAACTATTTTCAAATATTTTTAACTTAACCTAACCTACTGTTATAAGTTATAACAGCTAACCAGTAAAAATATCTGGATCTGTAATATCCACAGAAAAAATGTCCAAGGAAAAAATATAAAATTATAGTTATAAAATATATAATTTATCAAAATATCAGTATGAGTGAGTATATTGTATATAATAATGATTGGTACAAATTAAAATAGGTATTCAATAATACATAAAAAAATTATAAATTTAAAATTGTTGTCCCTATTTACTGCCGGGAAGAATGTCCGAGGAAAAAATATAAGATAAAATATAAAAATAGTAGATAATAATACATAATACAATTTTAAAAATCCCCAATTGTTGTCCCTATTGCTTTTAGAAAGTTTTCGATGGTTTTCTCGCCTCTCCATTTAATTAAATGCATATAATTGTTATACACTATACAATATACATGTGTATGCCATACGTATCTCGTTAAATATTTTTTCCTTGGATATTTTTCCCTCGTATATTTTAAGCTGGATATTTTTTCCTCGGATATTACAGATCCGGATATTATTACCTAGATTCATAAAACGTTATCGACGGAAGAATTAATAAATTCCATATTTCTATTCAATTCTTTGCCAAGCTTAAGGTACAATCGCGCGTCTGTACTGCACTATACTGTACACGACGTGTACGGCTAAACATAATATTTATAATTTAATTATCAACCTTTAAAAATTGTTAAAATTACATTTTCCAACCGTAGGACACGCGCCAATATGTTTGCGAATCGCGTGGTGCAAATACACCTCCTTCGAGCCGCCACCGGACGGACGGAGAGGTGCGGTGGAGACAGAGAAGGCTCGCTTGCATAGTTGCACGGACGGCTGTGTATAAGAGCGACGGCGAGAAAGAAGAAAGCAATATAAAAACGTATCGATTGTTATTTGTTTTGATGATATGACCACGAAGTGTCGGCCCTGTCAAGAGTCGACAAATCTGTTTAAATATATATTATTATCATTTGTCTATCTCGGTGTCCGCGTGTTCGTTTGTCGAGACGTATATTGTCAATCATCATACTACGCCTATCTGTGTTATCTGCTCGCGACGTCTACTGTACAACGATTTTACGCTCGGACGATTTTTTATATTTCATTATACACGAGCTGACCCGACGCGGCGTATTTTTTTTTTATATTAAACTATTACATACTAGGTACCCGATAGATCGATGCAATAATATATATTATATTATTCACTGTTTGAATCGTCAATAGCGTCGTGTTTCTCGCACTGACTATACGAAAAACAAACGATTCTCTCTATACATCGGAAATAACGCATTTACATCCACTGCAGCACCCTGCATCCCAACCAACCACCCACCCACGACCCACCCAACGCATAATATAAGTATACGGCCCGTGGGTGTGCGGGTAAAATGCGGTTAATGTTATAGACTAAACGTGGAACTGCATTAGAAAACTCATGACTGAGTGTATCACGATCGCGCACGGATTGCGCGGGCTCGGTGCACGCGTTTTCAAATCGTGATTTGGCGCGTAGGTTTCATTACGCACATCAAGTCTCCGGGCATCATATAATATATATGTATTATGGTACACCAGCTGATGTATAATATTATATTTAAGTGTACCTTATGGCAGCGTGTGCGCACACGTCATAATGGATCCGACCCGGACACGTGTTCGAGATCTTTCGCCGCGGTGCTTTTAATGATAAAATATTGTTCGAGACATCTCGAAAATTCGAATTATTTGCTCTGACAGACGTTCGACGGCCGTCCAAACGGTTATAATAATACAATTACACGACCGAGTCGGCACCGACCGCTAAATTTGGGATAGGCAACGGTGACGGGTAAAAGTAGCTCTGAACAAATATAAAATATATATTATTAAAAAAATCTATAATAGTATAGTTGGAATTAAGTGTTAGATGTTATTAAAATATAATAGTATTAAACTATTGAATTTAGCTTAAACGAAATAATTAAATAATCTATAGATTATTCGCATTGTACCAAATATTTGCAAGGTCGAAATTGCCTTAAAAAAAATGTAAAATAAAAACAAAAAGTGAAAACATATGAATGACAACCTACAATTTGATAAGTCAATCTGTGGAACCTCTTAGACCCGCAATCATGTAGTTAGACAATTTTCTAATACAAAGTTAATTTCTCCAACAGTTCGATAAATTAGGAGAACCCATCAAAATCCTCTAAGGCTTCAAATAATATTTACGATTTAATTGTTCCTGATGAGTGTATGGAAATATTAAAATACGAGAAATGGTTATCTTATATGATAATAATATATTAACCACGAGAACGACTATTCAACTTTGGAAAATGTAACCATAATTCTTAAAGAATATTCTACAATGTAAAATCTATACGATTGGTTCGTGATGGTATAATATTTCTCCAGTTTTTAATTATTATTGATACATAAAAAATTATATAAATATTTATAATTAATAGTTTATAGTTTAATATATTATATATTGCCTACATTTGAATGTTTGATATATTTTTCACGAACCTATTAGATATCTTTTACTTGACAAAGGTACTTATTATTATTCTCACGAGTGTGATATTGGAGTCTTCGGAGATATTTTCTTCGGAGTTAATTTGACCAGAGATATTTCGACCCTATATAGTTCCCGGGATAGCTGGTATAGAATACAGCATAATAATAATATGATAATAGTATTATAATAAGTACTGCTGCAGCATTGTGGCTGTTGTGAAGTGCGTGTTGTTGTGTTATTATATAGGTAGTGAATAATATAAAAATATGAAATGTTATAAAAATATTTAATAATTGCTAATTTATAAGTATATATTATATACAGTCGTATTACGGGTGTTTACAAGACAATAATGATTTTAAGTGAAACAAGCAGGCGTCTATAACATCTACTTAGGCGACGGATCGAAAATAATATAATACGACGTCGAAAAGTTTTCACAAACTTTCACTGCCCGGATGTAGGCCTCCGTCGCCGCTCATATTATAGAGATTTTCGAGCAATTATAAGTACGTTTTTTTTTCTCTCTGGCTACTAACAAGCCGCCGAGTGCCGAAGACGCGTGTAACGATAGAATAACATATCTCGGGGTGACCATCTTGGGATATATTATTTTGAAACGAGCAGCCGTCGTGGTGAGCCTACTTACGCGCATATAACTTATGTCTCGATGTGTGCTTACACACTATATTATAAGAGCGCGCTTGTGGGCACAGCGTATTTTTTTTTTTACTCTGTTTTTTAAGTATCACGGCTGCAACTATCGTCGTCGTCGTCGTCGTCGATGCCGAGTTCATACGAAAAACGTTGCGTATTAATTAAGGCTGCAGAGACTTAAATGCCCTATAAAAAATTCTTTTATGTCCTACAATTAATTCTAAATAATGCACTAACATATATTTTAAATATACACATAAGCTATAAGTAAAAGAAAGTGAATAAAGCGACAAATATTTTTTTCTATTTTTTAAATTTTATTTTAATATGTATTCCAACGATTTTTTCATTAATTTATCGATGTTCTAATATCAAACTAATTAAAGTAAAATACTTAAACATGCGATGCTTGATAACGATTTGTTAATTGCTTTGTATGTTATATATACATTTTTGTGTACCTACTTTTATGAAACCCGCTATGTTATTTGAATAAAAAAAAAACCAAATTTACGTTTAGGTGCTGTAAAAAACATGACTTGTCTAGTTGGTGTTGATGGGTTTAGTATATAGTATACTTTACATTATAGAATATGTGTCATAGTATTAAATAGTATTTATTTAGTTATGCACATTTCATTTGAACGAATCAACTAATAATTACTCCAATAATAATAGTAATAATTCAATAAATATAATTATTTATAATATATATAAGATTATAACAAATTAAAATATTAATATATTATGCAATATACTGGATGAATTCATCCAGCAAGTTGTACCTATTTTGTTAGGATAAACACGGCATAGTTCGCATAAGGACGATAAAACAAAAAATAAGACGAGAATACAATTATTGAATTTTAAAAAAGAGACAATTATTGTTAGACATCAACTAACCGCCTTTGAATATATTGCATCATCTCATTTCAGTAGGTAGTTTAAGAAGGAATATTTCATTTTCTTCGACCCTTTTGCCAGCCGGACGCCCGGGCAGGACAAGACAATAAGGACTAGTATGCTGTAGTTGTACGACCCATCTTGAGTACGAAAGCTGCACGACTTAAGAACTATTATAATAATAATCATCCCAATTCAAAAATATTATTCGAGATATTTCAATAAGTGACAATAGTAGACACAATGGATACGCGTGTAATATCGTTAACACATCTAATCGAGATAAATTTTTATAATCTAAACATTTTGTGTTCTCACGAACAATGTGGTCGATATAACGATATTGTTATATTATCGAACAGTCCCAAAAAAATAGTTCAACTACAGAATTTAATGTGCACAAATATTGTCATTTTGTGTCAACGATTGTGTACGGTACCGGTACGGTAATTCGATTTGCATAATAATCTACATTATAGTCTATAAAGAGTTAGGAATCTTTGTCGTAAAACCTCTAAGATTTCGTTTTTATCATTTACGACACAACAATAACACAACTGCGGAGAAACCAGTCACGTCTATAGTTAAAAATACAAATATTTTGTGGGTCCAACCGCGATCGCGGTATCTATAATATATATAATAATATAACCTAATAGGCACATATAATACAATATGATATTATGTGGTATAAATAATATGGTATATACCAAATACGGATACGTCGTGGTTATTCTAGACGAATATAATCCGTTCTCGAGTAAAAATTGGCATTCCTCGCGCCCGGATGATTTATTATTATTCGGACGCTGCCACAAGTCGCGACTCGTCAATGATCGGTCTTCACATATATAATAATACTAATAATAATATGTTTTTCACGTCAACACTTCTTCGATTTGGAATCTTAATACGGCGTGTAATACATCGTCATCATATCGCACGTCGTCACTTACCAGACGTCTATAAAACTTTGTGGTAGGTATACCTACGACCTCAGGAAATATTGCTGCATTAATACAACAAGGGCGCAACTAGAGCCAAAATCGAGGTGTTTCAAAAAAAATTATTTACAAGGAATTGTCTTCTGTTTATTTTAAGGAAATTGTATCATTCATTTTAGAACATAAATAAATTTTAAATATATACAGCCATTTTGTAGCATAAATATTCAAAATACAAAAACAAATGTGAATGTTTCGTGATTTAGAAACATCTAAAAGACTAAAACGATTTGTACATTTTATAATTTTTGGCAATATACTAGGGGGGTTTTAGGGGGTCAACTTTAGAAACTCAAACAGGAACCTTTACTCTTTTGCAAACATAAGACATTTTTTTAATACATTTTAGTGCTTGAACAACGCATTAATTAATGTAAACAATGTAAAACCCTATTATACTTGAGAGATATTTAAAGTTTTTATAAACTTCTAAAGTCAACCATCCAAAATTCCCCTAAAATATTGTAAAAAATTGTAAAAATAATGTGCAAATCATTTTAGATGTTTCTAAATCAAAAAACCATCCATTTTTCTCAATTTTGAATCAATAAATTTATATAAATATAATAAATATATGTAAATATGTAAATAACGAACAATCATATATTATACTATCACAGAATATATTATTTTGTAGGTATTCCCCCGGTCTTAGAATATAGTATACATATTATATTTTAACAACCAAGAACTCGAATAATAAATATCAAATCTATTTTATTTTGGGGTACAAAAAGTACCCTTCGATACTCCTTACTAAGAATCCTAAGACAGTGCACCAAAAGTGTCGCGTACTGATTTCGTGTGTACACAATATAGATAATATACAGAAAACAACATAATATTATTGTATTTTTGAGATCTGCGCATTTCGCGCCGTGTGTAATATTATAATTATATCGACGGCGGCGGCAAACGTTGAAATCAATTATGCAAATTACCCGGCCGGGTTATAGAAAATTGTGTCTCCGATGAGAACATAAAATCGTAGAGGTGCCCATAGAAAATATACCATTATTGTGCCTAATTGATCGAAATGTGTGTCAAACGCACAGCAAATAATATTATTATATACCGGCTGCACCGCGAAATATATAATGTGTACTTACCTATAGCTGCCGAGAGATTTGAGGATATAAAACACGCAATCGGTATTCGGCGTTTTTACGAGGAACATAAAAATGAAAATAATAATAATGTGATAAAAGTAGATCACCAGCCGTATGCAAAATCTCAGAAAATTTCTATACACTCCGCCCGCTCGCCGTAGTGCATTTTAAATATCGTGAAAACGAAATAAAATATAATAATATATACAAACGAAGTATAAACATAATATTATGTGTTTCATTTCTTTTTCTACGCGTATTTTATACGATTTACTATACGCGTGTAACGTCGACGAGATGGTTGTTTTCGATAATGTAAAATATTTAAGTATCACTTAGTCCGGTTGTACATATAATATCTGACGATCGTCGTTTGAGTGCGTTTAAGCGTCCTCGGACGTTGTAGTCTATTTCGATCCTCCACCGATATCGTTTATTTTTTTAATGATAAGGACCTAAGGAAGGTTTTCCTGATTATTACCTGTTAAGAGTCATCCCATAAAATTACGGGTGACAATGTGAAACTAAAATCACAGTAGTTATACAATATAATATATGGGCATGGCCGTTTTCGACCAAAAACGTACCCTTCCCTTTTCGGCCGATTCACTTTTCGACCAAATTTTGAAAAAGGTCGATTTCCTTTTCGACCAAAAAAAAAAGTTTAATATAATACACAATATTAATGTTATACAAATTGAAAATTATTAAAACCTATAATAATAACTTATATAATATAATGTTTTGTCGTAAATAGTGGTCGCCGAGTTTGATTGTGATGTGATAACAATTGGGAACTACCATAATATTATAAAGGTTGCTGTATATGTAGAATGTACATAAATATTATTAGATATTCATTTATACATTTTAGTATTTTATACAACTTATACATTTTTTAATATTTTTTTATGATATGTATAACATAAAGACTTATACGTAATTATTATCATTATTTATTTGTAACCTACTACTATATTTAAAAATAACTAACAAAAATTATTTTTTCTATATAAAGACTTATAATTATTATTCAATAATATTTTTTTGGTCGAAAAGTGAATCGGCCGAAAAGGGAAGGGTACGTTTTTAGTCGAAAAGTGTCTCGCCCTAATATATATATTATACTAATTATAGGCAAGACCGAGTAAGTTGACGAGTTGAATAGAATCGTTAAGTTAAGTTAACATAAGATATGAGAGTTAAAAGTTAATTTATAATTTTTTCGGCTATCTACAAAATACTCTTATGTGGGTTGTGGGTATATATGAAACTCAAACCAGTAGGTAATAATAGTACATTTTACCAGGAATTTCTTAATATTTCTTGTCTTAGGCAAGAATATTTAATATTTAAATATTTTATCTTTGCAGCACATATAATATTATTTCTCAAACTAACGAAATTATAAATCAATGGTTAATATAAAATTTAACTTATTTTTAATAAATCTTAATAAAATTAACTTAAAGTTACCACGTTAATTAATATGTTAAAAATGTAACTTATTAAGTTGAAAATTAGTTTCCTAAAAAAAAGTAACAAGTTATCTATTAATGTACATTGCACTAACATATTTTGTAAATGTGATTACTGATATTGTGTAGGTACAAACTCAAAGTAGTCATTCCGTCAATCTGTCCAGTAATCACGACAATCTGATCTTTTTTTACGAGTGGGTTACTACCACGAGTAATTAATTAATTAATTAACTACGGACTTTAGTATTTAAAACAAATACTTTTTAATTATATATAATATTATTATTGTATAAATACGTACATCATATTAAAAATTAAACTACTAAGTATGCCGAAAATGATTTCACAGGCAGTTACGAAGTATTATTCGTTTTTGATTACTTGTTTGTGTGATACCATATTTTTCGTGCGTTGTGTGTACATATTTATTTATTTATTTTATTATTCTGATCAGTGGACAGTGATCGTATTATTTAATAAATATCTTGGTAATTAAATTGAAAGAGTATAGACGACCTCCACGCTGCAGATTTATCAGGAAAAAAACTAAAAACTAGCAACAACTGAAGAACTCTGCATAATATAATATGATAAACGTACTGTAGGTACAATATTAAATTTCAGGTAATCTGCCAGCGCGGCACGGCTGTACCAAAATATGTCAAATTTGGTTTCAAGTCACCAACGTTTGTTTCACTCACAAGTACCAAGTTTTTCGGAAGACCAGTATTTATTTCTTCGATTTTCGAGACATACATTAACTTATCACAAAATATAATTTTGAAGAAAAACACCGATTTTTCAACTTTTGGTATCTAGGCCATCCGCATGTGATGGATTTAAGTGTTGTTCGCCGTGATTGTATGTATAGACGAAATGATTGATTGCATCGCATCAACCGTCGACGCTGACCTAGCCGAGACTAGTGTGAATTTTGAGTTCCTCTATAATAATATAATATATTATAATGTACACGTTATAATAACACGTGTTTTTAATTGAACGAATTCTCGCGGCCAACCCTATGTAATTTTAGCCGCACGAAAATAATTGATTTTCTTTCGTCTCTTAATCGTGTATTTGATTAGGCTATTTCGAACAGAGAATTTCTTCTCCATCACCGCCTCCGCCATTAAACGTATACATACAGAACTCGAGGCGACTCGTCAACGATTTGAACGCAGCCGACGAGCACGACGATAATTATTTATTTTAACGGACGGAATTATTTTTTAACTATCATCGCTGTCGTCGTTTTCAAAAGTGTGCCCGGTAGTTTTCTGCGTGGTCTGGTCCTAACATAAAAAAATAGTAGACTATTCTGTGCAAAGTCCGGTTCAATAATATTTTTGAGTAATTCGGTCCGGTCCCGGTTCAAATGTATTATTTTTGATTAGGTTTGGTCCGGGTTTTAGCGAAAAAAATATCGGTTCGGTTCGGTCCGGACCGATTTCCATGATATGTTAAAATGATTGCATTTCACTATAGTTTTGGTCCCTAAAACAATTGACCATTCAGAGCACTAGTGACTAGGTATGTATTATTCCGTATTCGGTCATACAGGAGCTATATATAGGTACTGCAGTTTCATCGTTTTCTGCCTATTCTGCAATGATTAATATATATGTGATATTAAAATATTAAACAGCTGCACGCTGGATATTATAAAACACAGCGAGATAACGAGGTACACTTTTAAACAATGTTTTATCTTAATAAATAAAACCGAAAATTGAAACCTTTAATGCTAATGTTCTCGGAAACTACTCGACCAATTGTCTTAATTTTTTTTTTTAAATAAGAGATTAAATCACGGAGAAGGTTCCTATCACAAAAAAGTATATTTAAGTATAATTTAAAGAGGGGCTCATACAAGGATTTTTAAATTCATGATGAAAACCGTACATTTGTACTTTGTTTATAAACGATTGCTATCGGTTACAATTATTAGTTATCAGTTACACTATCAGTTTTTCCTACGTACCTACATATTATACGCTAAAAATTCTGGAAAAACTGAAAATGCTATTTTTTATGAGATATATGTATATGAATAATTTCTGTTTATTTATTGGGTTGTCAATGGTCACATATCTTACAACTATAATAATTAGTAGGAATATGGCATATACATATTTTTACAAATAAATTAATAAAAAAAAACAAATCTTTGGCACAGGCCACCATTGCGATTTTTTTGGTATGCCTAATATTTTGATACCACTTACTTACTTATTTCATCTTTGACTCGGGCAACGCCGAGTGGGACAACTAGTATTTATATAATTGTATTATTATACTGAATGACGCCATGCCGAATGTCCGGCTCCGGTCCGGACCACTACAAACAGCTAGAGCCACACAGTCAGGTCCAAATTGTTTTTAGATCGGACCTGGTCTACTTTATTACATTACCCAACTAAAAAAATATGTAGCCGTCGGTTCGGTCCTCTGTTAAAATATCCTGTCCGGTCCCTAAATCAATAAAATCCGTGCAGAGCCCTATATAGTGCCCGGGAATTGTGTTCAACTGGCAGAGCGGTCCGGCGGCGGTTACCCACGAAGTGTTTATGTTCATATTATGTTCATATTATTATAATGTGTCCTAATATCCAATAAGCGAATATGAAATTACCGTTTATAACGCAATGGAATATAATATATCGGAATGCGACCGTTTTCCACGTGACCGAAGCGCGGCATGTGATGATACTAATAATATGGTAACGATGATTAAAATAACCGCGGGTGCCGCTGACAACAAGGTCACGTGCCGGATTTATGTAGTACAGCTGCTGCGGAAATCTGTTTATGACCAAGTACCCATATATTATTATGATATTATACTGTTGCAAGGGTGGCAAATCTATATAGCAAGCGTGCCAAAGGTGACGCGTTGGCCAAATTTTAACGATGTGTGAAAATACATTTATTTCGTTGTTTGATTTTGCATTTATATGGGGAAAAAAAACAAAACTTCTTAATTATTCATCGACAATAAAGTAATTGAATTATACAATTTTAAAATTTAGAATTCATCACTCCCAGACATAGTATTTTGCACTCTAGAAAAAAAAATACTAATTCCAACTATGTATTTGATTATCTGGGTCCAGTTTTACATAACTAGGGCCAGGGACTTTTAGGAGTTAGTAAGTTTTTCAATTATCATTCAAAACATAGCTTAGTAGTATATAATTTTGTTTCAATACTAGTTTATATTAAAAATGTATAGTCGGGTATTTTACATATTTGACCATTTTTGATAATTTATTATTCCACTGTAAAGTACAATCGTGTGATCATTAAAAGAATTATAATTAAAACTGGGTTATTCGATTAATTCGTGTAAAAAATGATAATGGTAAATTTTATTTGATCGCATGTTTTGTATACAATTTAGAAAATGTTTTATTTGAAAGCACTTAAATTTATTTATTTAGTTTATTTTCCCTCCGTTTCTATTTGTAACGTATTTGCACCACCACAAGCTTATACCTACTTCCTAGGACATGGGGTAAATTAATTAAATTGTTCTACTTGATTACTTATGTTTCACTTTATAATAAAAAAATTTATATATTTCCATAAACACTATTCATATTTGCGTTAACTTAGAGTTGCAAAAGTTTATTTTCGACTACGAAATCGATCGAATCAAAACAGAGAATTGTTGATAACTAAGGAGGAAGGTAATAATTCTTCTCGTGTTTCGGTAATACGCATTTAAAACTAATGAAACACATTACCTGACCTGTTAAACAATGTTTTTGTTTTTTTTAAGACCATCATCGCTTCGAGATAAAAACTTTCGTAGGCCGTGGGACATATTATGATGATATTATTATTAGAGTGAAATTTTTCGAAAACTTTGATCGTCAAACGTTGGCACGTGACCCAAAAAAGACTCTTCAACTCTGGGTTCTAAGTCGTATCGCTTTCGGACGTATAATATAGCTCGTTTTACTTTTGGTGAGAACAAAGATGGGCCGGAAGAAAGGGAATCGCGGAGAAGCGGTGGCGGTGGCGGTGGCGGTGGCGGCGGCGGCGGCGAGTGAAAGACCGGTTGCTTCGCGGCTCGCGAAATGGCATATAAGGGGGTCCTGGCCGGCCGATGGGTTCATTATTCACTCGATTCGCCGCCAGTTTTCCGGTAGTCTGCGTCGTCCGTCCGCCGACACCCGCCGCAAACGCATTCAACGATAACTGCAGTACATAATATTACAATCGTTCGAGTGTCGTTCGAGTGTCGCCGATCGCAAAAAATTTGTTTTTCTCGTCGCCGCCGCTATTAATCCGCCGCACTCACGCACGATGTCTGCCGGAAAGTTCGTCGCCGTGTTCGCACTGCTGGTGGCCGTGGTCGTCGCATCGGCCACCTGTTCGCCGATGTCGTCGTCCGCGCCGTCGCCTCCACGTGACCAGCACGACGGCAACAACGACGTAAACATGCAACACCACGACCTGCACGCGCAACAACACGCCAAGCCGGCGTACGTGGTACGCGAAGAAGAGCTGCTGAGGAAGCTGAACGCCAAGTGCGGCGCCCGGGACGTGTCCAGCTGCGTCATGCTCAAGCTGGTCACGTACATGAACAAGCTGATGAAGAAGAACAGCCTGGAGATCAGCGACATGATGGAGATCGCCAAGAAGGATGGACCGTCCGTCGAGGAGACTACGGCCACCGGCGGCAACGGCGAAGAAGGCGCGGCCAGGGCGGCGTACACCGACGAGTCGGCGTTCGGCGAGGTCATGGCCGACAAGCTGTGGAGGTACGTCCAGTCCCGGGCGCTCAAGATCAAGGTGCTGCCCGAGGCCGACTTCGTCGTGTCCGCGTCCCCGGAACAAGATGGCTCTCTCAACTTCGGCATGTCGTTCAGGTCCGGCAAAGACTTGTCAGAGTCCGGTGAGCATATTATTATAATCATTTTTCTTTTATTGTTTACGTTAGTATTATCGGTTGACAATAGTAAAAGTACATTTATGTTTGACAATAAGTTATGGCGGAAAACTGTTTCGACTTGGCCATAAATTAGTGGCGAGGTGGATGGGTGCAGGGTGTCCTTTAGTGTAATGTATGGCATACTCAAAAATAATAGAAATCAGGTGCTTAAGACGTGTTACCTACGTAGGTATTAAATATGTTTATTTTTTTTTTTTTTTTGTCATCAAAATATATAAATGAGCTTTAGATATTTTGTAAAAATAAACAGATTACGCAGTGCTTATAATATATTAGGTATGTAATAACTGATAATATTTTAGTAAATGTATACAAATAACAAAGTCAATAGGGTTTTATAGAAGCGAAAACTCGAACAATTACAGCAATAATAATAATATAGAGTTTTCACAATATTTTCGAATAAATATTAAGTATACTATTTACTTTTATGGACATTAAGCCATCTAAGTATTTATTTATTACTCATATCCACTGTTTTGCTGATGTCGTTCTTACCGCTACCAGCTAAAATAATCATTGTCTGCTTTTAGTTTCTGACTTTTAACTCCTTGACAACCTGTAGCTGTGCTTTTTTTGTTCTTACACATTATTGTTTTTTATTTAATTACACGATATTAGTAACGGCACTTTTAACAGGAAACTCTTAAAGTTTTTTTTTTTTTTATAAGCATATAATATTATATTCGAGAAACATTATTGTATACCCTAATTTCTTATGGATAGCTCATTAGCGATTTGGTATAAACTGTGGGCAAACGCGAAATGGTAAATCACAGGATAAAGTATAATTTATGTTGACTGAGTGTGGGAATTAAGAGTAACACTGTTAACATCTAAAATTTTTTTTTTAAATTGCTATTTTAATGGTTACAAGACGCTTAGTAATTATTTTTAAAATTATTTTTTTTTGAAATAAATAATAACATTTTTAAAATGTTATATCATTATTTATTAGTTCTATAATATATTATTTATCATACCTCTTCAAAGGTGAACTCTTGATATTTTATGCATTTCTACTTTTACCTATGGAGACAGTACATTAAAAAACATAATATTATGTAGAGGACAATAAAAATAATATAACTATACAATTTTAATAATTTTAATAATTTTGTATGTACGTGTAGTATTTAATATTAGAAACAATTTTTAATATACTATTTAAACTATAACATTTTAAGATATTCAAAGTCAATAATGAATACTGTCAATGATTGCTATTGTTGTATTGTACTGTTTGATTTTATATACTAGAAAAATAGTAAATAGTTATCTCGTATTACTATTGCAGTGTACTTATAGAAATCACAATTGTATAGGTATAAAAATAAAATATTCGAAGTATTGATCGATAATTGCAGCAATCACAAGATAGTATAATATGATAATATTAATTTGGGCACTTAAACTTTGAAAAAATGTGTGTTGAATTGTGTTTTTTTTTCGCATAGTCCAATATTTAAATTGTGACTCTATCTTGTATTCAACCAAGTTCTGTGAATTAAGAAATATGGTTTGTTTACTCAGACAAGCGATTCATCAAACGGTGACTACCTTTCAGGAGCATGGGTACGAGTTTAAAAGGCTTACGATTCTATTGATATCTGTCAACTTTAATATTATTTCAAATTAGATTCATTCAAAATCATACGAACATTTCACTTTCTATAATATATTTTACAAACAATATATGGTTTGTAAAATATTATACGCTTATAGTTTTCGATGCGTGTATGTTTAAAATATGAACATTACATAGTTATTACATAGTTACTATGTAGTGTTCATATTTTAAACATACACGCATCGAAAACTATAAGCGTATAATATTATGCTAACAATAATTGGTTTTCAATTAGTAAAGTATAATATATTATACTATGTAGGTACGTGTCGGCCAATGTGTCGTGTTACACGTGAATAATATTTCAAGACGTGTCGTTTGTATTAATTGGCCTCCGATCGTAATCGTCGTCGTAGAATTTACTTTTAAGTGGATTTTGAATTAATTGCCCCTGTAAGTATACCTGCAATATATTATTTTGTCCCAGCAATTATACCGCCGTTATCAGTCGAACGGATTATTTGAAAGCCATAAATATCATCAGCTAATATATTTTCATTCTACTCTCTCGTTTTCCGATCGAGGAAACACTTGCCTGGACATCGGGATTAAATATTTTATTTACGGGATTTAGAATATAAAACGCTACGTCAAATTATAGTTTTTCTTTTATAAAAATTATTTTTCCATCAAATTTAACGACGACGACGGCGGCGGCGGCGCGACATATTTTGCGCGTGAAGTCTAATACGTAATTTTTTTAATAATATTTTGAAAATATGTCTTATGCCGTCACAAACGATCGTGATACATATGATTATTATAACGAGCGATTAAGTATACTTTCGCTGTTCGATACAATTTTTCGACTTGTTGGAGCGTGTAAAACCATTTCCGAAATATAATTCAATCGAAATAATGTTTTTACTTTCGTTTGGCACGACGCATTACCGGACCCGATGAAAACGTCGACGATATACGTTTATATTATTTATTTGTGATGTTGTTATGTGTTTCGATTTTGCCCGGCCGTTCGGAAAGTCGTTTTCGCGTCATACGAGCCTCGCGGTGATCGAATTCGACATAGGTTCGATATTCTTTCGTCTACTACCATGGTATATATATGCGCACACTCGAGTCGATTAAAATATTATATTCGTTCCCACACCGTCGTCATCGCATAAACGCACGCGTCGTCGTCGACCGACCACATGCCCAATAATAATAACAATATTATCATTCGAAATTCTCTCCGCAGCGCGACGATAGTAGTACCTACGTGACGACAACAACTGACGATTTGACACATCGTTTTCGCATCGATTCTCTATCGTCAATTATCATCATCATCACACACATACACACACACTCACCCCACATGAACACGGGAATTCACACTCGTACACGTCATACAGACGAGCAACAATACAACTAGGTTAGACACAATGCACTTTTCTTTTCGAATTATTAACGTTTAATTTTCGACCGAGAGTTGACAACAATGGAAACGATTACCCGCGGGTGGGCGGCAGGACGACGACGATGCGAGCGCGGCTGCCGTTCGGAAAAAGTATATTATACTCGGTAGTTATCTATACCTATATAATATGTGTGTGTGTGTAGACAATATAATATGCGATATGATATTATTTTTGTTATTATGGAGGTAGGTCCGAACCGCTCTGGGAATTTTTCCGGTTATCTCGTGGCGGCGTGAAACATGATATTATTATTATTTTTTTGTGAATTCGGCACATCGTAGCTGCAGACGAGCAGCTGCAGTACAATTAACCGAAGTCGTAGTAGATAAAATATATAATATTTTAGAGTCGTACCGCTCCACAGGTCGACTGTAGGCCGACCAAAACAGTTATTTATTTAGACACCCAACAGACTGTTATCATCACTAAATAATCACCAAAGACTAGATATAGTATCACTATAGATTCTAGTGCACGTACTATATGTTTATAGGTACAAAATAAATGTGCGAATGTATATTGTGATGCTTCAAATAAACTTGGATTATATTTTCAAACAATTTTTTTTAGATTCTGAGCGGAGAGATGAATGAAGTACTGATTTTATAATGTTGCGTGTTTTTTACATTTTTTTTTCGAAAAATGTGTGGAAATGATCTGTTTGTATAGCTAAGGATTGACAATTTAAAACAAGGGTTTTCATAAATATTTAATGGTAGTGAACTAAAATCTCAAAAAAATAATTTTTTATAGACATTTTCAATTCAAATTTAGACGAAATTAGATATTTAAATAAAGAATAACGACGGTATTTATTTCATTGTAATTTTAAAATATTTTTTGTTTGTGCTTGAAACATTTAAAGTATATTATTATATTTTATACACTCAATTAAATTTTAAAATGCAATGTTTTTTTCAAAAATTAATTCAACCTACTGTATTGTTAATATAGTGAAATGAATTATTATAATAGTAATAATATCTTAAAATACACTTAGTTATGTAGGCTGACAGACCGTTTTTGATCAGAATCGTTTTTCGTGTACAATTATTTTATATCATTTATTACTTGACACTTACTGTAAAGCAGAGTGGTAACCCCTTGCCGACATTTTTTACGTTGTTTCAAGACAGTATTTTCTTAAAGAAATTTAATTTTTTTCATATTTTTTATCCTTAAATTTGTTTAAGTTTATACTTTTTTTTAATAGAGATAACATTATAGATTTGAATTAATGTCCAAAGCAGAATATTTTTTTTAGTATTTTGATACATACAATCAAATTTTGGACTAGAAGTTTAGAACTCGTTATAATCGCATTGATGCGTTAATAATTATATTATATATATATCAAATGAAAACCAATGAAACAACCAAACGTGGTTTTTTATTTAAACTCAAAACAAAGTAGTCAATATAAATTATTGCTGGGCACAACAACAAAGCATGCGCCGGAAAAACCTCTTGGTCCGGCTCCATATGGTGCGACGTCGTTTCTGTTTGACTAACTGCACATCAGCAGCTGTCTCTACGTCGTTCACCGATAAATGTTCGTTCTCTGTCGAATCCAATTCCAATGGGACGCAATCCCCTGAACCGGACTCGACAAAGTGATCTCCGACGTTCGCCGGATAACTGCAGCTTGCCTTATTCCCGTCCTCCTCTTCGGCCGGCCGAACCCGCGTTGGAGGCGACGGTAAGGACTGCAGCGTGTTCGTATCAACTTCCACGTCGATAGGCGTCATCGCCGCATCGTTCACCATTGACATATACAGCCGAAACGTCTTTCCGGCGCAATTGTCTAACACTAAATCCGCACGTCCTGGCGGTACCATATCTACCGAATCGGCTGACTGCGGGGAATTGGTTAACACCAGCTTGTCCACGGAAGTGCCTCCGGTCGGTAATCCGATGTCGATAGCGTCACTTGCACAAGTCGTCACCAACTCGGGCTTACCGCTAGACGTCAATTCCGATTTTATTTCGGCCGGGCTCTCTCTCGGCAGATAGGCCGCATCCGTCTGTACAGACTCTGCCGACTGCGGCCAATCACTCATATCTGCCGAGGTAACTATAGACGGCAACCCGTCAAAAGTCAACTCGAAAGCTGTTTCAGTTGGGCTTTCTCTCGGCGGATCAGCTGAAACCTGCCGCTCCAAGTCGGCCTCCATTTCCAAATCATGAGGCATCATTATTGTAGCGTTTGCAATAGAAACATAATACCGAAATATCTTTCCGTCGCAATTTCCAAATACAGCCTCATTTGGAACCATCCTTACTGAGTCGGCTGACGGCGGCGAATCGGTTATGACCATCTTGTCCGCAGAGGTGCTTTCAGTCGGTAACCCGACGTCGATAGCGTCACCTGCACAAGTCCTGATCAACTCGTTCGCATCTCTAGACTTCAACTCCAATGTGAAATCGGGTGGGCTTTCTCCTGGCTGATCGGCTGAAACCTCCTTCCGCACCATGTCGGTGGATGGTTTCAAATCGTCTTTTTCACTATTCATGGCGATATAATAATATATTCCAAGGAAATATAGAGAAATATAGTGGAACTAAAGAATAGTACTTTTTTTATAGAATATAAAAAAGTGTATTCAGTATATTCTCTGAGCTTACCGTAACAAAAGTGATACTGAACTGAATAGATACGTTTCAAACACTATATGCTGCCATAGCGACGAGATTCTTATGGTTTTTGTATCGGCCATAAATATTAGTTCATTGATTATTATCAAAGAATATGGATATATTATAGAGTTTAAAAAAAAAATTGTGCCTTTGAATTAAAAACGAGTTAATCTTATAAAGTAAAAAACCAATAGGTTAATATTTTCGACTATACAAAATTAAAAATTGTCACAGAATTCAATAGTTTTAAGTTTATATATTTAATACAGAGTAATTTGAAATGTATGTGACGGCCACTTTATTTATTTTCGAAAGCACGATTTGACTTGAATTCTAAAAACATACCCTCCAAGAAGTATCTCTCAGACAAATACGAGCGTGTAATAATAGCTCTATTCAGCTACTCTAAATTAGAATATTTAAATACGACTGGCATAGGTATATTATTATTATGTAGATACTCGATATAGTATATTCTAGTTGACTACAGTTACCACTTATACGCAGTTAAAATCAAAACGTTTAAACGAGCTTATTTGTCAAACAATATTATGCCTGATATATTATGTCAAATTTAAAAACGTCAATAAAATTGTAAAAAATTTTATTCCGATCATTACCATGTCTTTTTTTTTTTTTTGATAATAGGACGGGGTAAGAACAAGAACATGGGACCAATGATGGCGGCCATGATGATGAAAATGGGCATGCTCAAGGTCATGGCGTTCAAGGTACTCGCCCTGCTCGTGGGCAAAGCGTTGCTGGTCAGCAAGCTCGCCTTCCTGTTGGCCACCGTCATCGGACTGAAAAAACTGTTCAGCCAACAGAAACACGTCACGTACGAGGTGGTAGCCCACCCGCACCACGAATCCCACGGCAGTGACTCCTACAGCTCGGCCGGATGGGGCCGTTCGTCGTCGGAGGCCGCGCACAACATGGCTTACTCCGGACAGGGCCAGTAGACACGACTTATCGTTACGATTAGGTGAGTTATTGACCAAACGATGGATCGGTTAATTTGTTTTTTGAGCTGTTTTCTTTGCCTGCGATTATAGTTAGTTTTCTATTTGACACGATGACACTTGACTAGTTCGATTGACCGTTGTTTTAACATTCGGCCGTTTCCGGTTGATTTCAACAACCAGCCTTTAGATTTTAAAACTAAAAATTGATTTAATATTTTTGTAACTTCGTAGTAAGTTAATGATGACAATTGCATAGCTCACCGGGAGTCAGGAAATCGGGGGGAAAACATTAAAAAAATAAAGAATAAATGAAGATACAATAATGTTATAACAACGATAACTATCAAGTTGAAATAGAAGGAGTAGAAAATAAATAAAACTTAGGGCTTATAAATAATGATTAGTTTTTTGTCAACTAATACTTTGAAGTTGAACATTTTAATTTATTATAACTAACCTTTTTCTATATTTTGACTAAATGAACTCAAGTTAATTATGCATACATTTTATTTGTCTCCTTTAGCGTAGACAATCATTTTCTATGTTTAACTAGTACACTAATTATAATGTATCGTGTGTGGTAGGGCAAGATAATAATTATAAAAAATTCTCACTAATAGAAGAAAAACATTTTCATTAAAACATAATATAGCGTGTACTATAGTTAACCAAACATTATAATAACTGCTTAAATATTTTAATTAACGTTTATGTATTTTTATGTTAATATCTCGCTCAACAACACCATTTTAACAATAGCAAATTCCCTGATGATAAAAATAGCATGTTAGTTATTTTATACAGGTACCTACTGAATCATATGACGACGTGTAAAATGTACGTAAAATCATTTTAATCTCATAATAATATTATGTTAAAATTCGTCAAATGTAGTGCTGTAGTTAAATTCAAACGTTTACAAGTAGTAAAAAACAAGAACAACATTTCACACATGTCGTAATATGGAATAATATTCTAAGCTCCTCTACTGCAGGCAAAAATTATGATAACAGAATGCGTTCCGGTTTATAGATCTAGACTCGGACACGTGGTTAATAGAGCCTAAACTAAACACGTCATAATAATTCGTTTTTCATGTTTTTTGTTTTCTACACATATATAGGTAACTGCATATTAGACGTCGCACACGATGAATTCAAGTCCAATGCACATCTACAACTGCAGTACTATGCCTATTCGAACGTTTAGTCAGCACCTGCTCATCTGCACATCCGGCGTCCAGTATTATTATCTGAACGACCATTAATTTATTTGAACCAAAACAAGAAAATCACGTTATTTATTATTTATATTATATTTATTGCGTTAGTTGTAAGTTAGTTTGATATCCAATATTACGACGTATTTGCTAAAAATGTTTTAAAAAATGTGCATTACCTATTTATTATACGCCATCTAACCGCCACCGATAATATTATAATATACAACACACTATAATATATAAGTATATATCTGTTGCAATCTGTCCAACGTTAGTAGTCGTGTTCAATCAGTGTACACGATTAATGTCGTTTAGGGAAATTAACTAGAGATTTGATTATTTGATTATTTATTGCTATTAATATTTTATTTTTGTTAAAGTCCACCTCGGTCTTTATGCAAAGTCAATGGCTCGTGAACCACACAATATGATATTATGTATGTTTAATATTAGCTGTTTATAACTATAATAATATTATTAATATTATTTAGTATTATAATAATATTATACTAATTAATGTCCATTCACTTTTACACAATCTTATTAAATTGAATAATTTACATTAGTGTGTAGTGCGACTTATGTATATAGCTTATTAGTAATACAATGAAACACAACACACGTACGATATTTACAGAAAATGTATGAATGTACCTATACTGAATCACAAAATAAAACGTTATTTACCAATGTACGTTTATCGCATTTATAAGAATGGAAAGCAAAAAACATGTATCTTAAAATTGTAATAAAAAATATACAGTTTTACAAAAACGACAATATTTATTATGTGTTTTTTTTTTTTTTGAGCAAATCGGAGTCGACGTGTTGCGTTATTAACACGTCGGAATTTCCGCATATTAAAATGTTCATAGACAAACAAATAAATAAATATATAAATAAATAAATAAATAAAATAATATGTAAGTATGAGTAATAATTTAAAAATAAGTCTTGCACGCTACGAAAAAAATATAAAATTGTATATTATACAACTCACTTACACTTGGATAGCCGTTGACTATTCACTATACCCTCATAATTTTTGTTTCAACGTTGGTTATAGGCAATGTAGAGTTAGGACGATAAACAGAAACGTGTGTGTGTGTCAGTGGTGTTGAAATATGATTTTCCGAGGACCGTGGATTTCAGTTAATATTAATTATTCGGGTTTAAGGTAATCGGGCGTAGTATGGGACACAGCACGCGCGCTGTTTCACGGCGATGGTGGGTATTTTTCACATAAAAACAAAACCAAACCTGACCGCGTTTACACCGGCTGTAATATTATATTTTATTATTCGATCGTCGTCAACGGCATCCGTTTCGTCTTATTGCTTCACCCTGCCCGCGGACTTGGCCAAGTTGTCCGATTGATTGCGATTGATGGCCAACGGCGGCCTGTAAGTGACCGGACTCACGTGCGAATAGTGGGCTTGCAAGTCGCCGCCGCCGGCGTTAAAGTCTCCGGACGACATGTACGGTTGGTGTTGCGGCGGCGGTCCGTACTGGTCGGCGGGTTGTTGTTGCTGTTGGTGCGACTCCTGTTGCGGTTCGTAAGACGACTGGCCGGCGTCAACGTAGTGAGACACCATGGGCGGCATCTGTGGGGGATGCTCTTCGAAGTGCGCGGGTGCCGACACCCACTTGACCACTTGCACCGTCTTCTTGGCCGGCTGTTTCATCTCCATCAGCTTGCACACCAACAGGTAGGCGCCGACGATCAGACCCAGCTTGGTGGCGAAGAACGCGTGTATGATGAACAGCTTGATCGCGGCCACGGCCTTCATCATCAGCATGCTGACGGCCGCCGTGCCTCCCATCATCATGGCCATCTTGCCAGGTTTTTGTTTTTTTCCCCGACCTGTGTGCACGAAACAAACGAGTTAAGTACCTATAAAACTCACAATATAATATACAATCAGTTCAGGACGAAACACCTTCACTGCCTTAGTCCTAGAAAATTCACTATAATATTTTTGTATCTTTATTTTTTTATTCGTTTTGTCAATTAAGCGTATAATAATATCATTCCGATTCTTTAACAGAATGCCTAATTATATCAAAGAAATAAAAACCATGGTATAGCAATTTATACGTCGACTTACACATAAATAATAATATTAAACTTATATTATAGGAGGTACGAATTATAATGTATGTTGATTTTTCGTTGATTTTTATGTTTAGGTTATAATATGTTGAATTATTCTGATTTTCATTACTGCAATTCCTGTGTAGGTTTACTTACAGACCTAGATTTTTATACGGCAATTAAGCACTGCAGTTATATGGTGATAAATTTTTTTTAACGAGTAATTTTCATTTTTTAATGCAAATTGTTAAGCAGAAAATAGTTTTTTTTAGAAATGTTATAGATTTAATTATAAATTTAAATAGAAGTTTTAGATTTTCAGAGTTTTTCTCTTTTGCATATTAAGGACGATTTGGATAACTATAATTAAGTATTGAATATTTTATTTTAATATTAAAATTGATATTGATACAAAAAAATGACACCGGAAATGTGTGAACAATTATGTAATTAAAAACAAAGTTTGTATCGCCATCACAGGAAAATATTTAGACGCCGTAAATAAATAAAAAGTATTTGAAAATATCATATTTAAGTTATTATTTGAAAATTTCAAGATACCAATATTTGAATTAACATACAATGTAAGCATGAAAAAACAATACACTTGTTTTTATTTTCAATAAAACTCTATTCTTGAATTGAACAGATTCATGCCATTCAAGGTATGGGTATCTATGGTGTATGAAATCAATAATGAAATGGTTTTTGATGACAACAGTTTCAATAGTTAGAGGTTTATGACAAAATTATATAACGATATTAACAAAAAGTTAAAATAAAATAAAAATATGTCTATTTATTTGTTTTTTGAAAAGGACGAACTATTAGGTATATGGTACAATGGTACATGGCCTAAATTAACTGTTTAATTTTGTAACCTATTTAATTAATAATATTTCTAGAATAAATGGCAGAAAAAATAAAGTAGGTATAGGTACCTACGGTTACAGCTCTGCATTTATCAATCTGATTCCAACCTGCATTTGTAGAAACGTTTTAATTTCACGTCATAATAATATTAATTACGAAAATCTAGTAAATTCGTAGGTAATATGAATATAATTATAAAAGAAATTACACGTGTAACAAAATGTATGTCTATAATTAAAAAAAAATATGAACAAAATACAATTAATTTGTATATTATGGTGCTCGTCTCGCTTCGCTCACATCAGTAAGCACAACTCAGCCTTGCGTTGTTATTCGAAAAAATTTGTTAATAGTTTTGAAATTCAAATTAGTTTTGACTTTTGATTGAAGTCTGCTAACACATATTATAATTTATATTATATGCAGTGAATTTATCTAATCCGGTGTTTCGGTGTTTAAAAGGCGATAATTTTAAACAAAATTAATGATAATAAACGTCAAAATGTATGGAATAACGTTATTTGGTGAGAATTATTATTTTACAGACACTATCAATTCAAATAGACATTTTGAATTTTGACCTCCAAGAATTTAAGTAGTTTTTAGCAAAAAAAAAAAAACAACAAATATTTTTAGCGAACTATAAAACACGTATTCACCACGCATAAAAAAAAGTTATGGGATGAATACTGATCTAAGTAAGCTGAAATTTCACTCATTTCTGTGTTTTTAAACCACTTCCTAGACAATTGCTGAGAATTTTCAAAACAATGACCTCTTTTGTTAAGTACTTTATGACGCGTTCACATTCCATTAGATTCATGAGACACTTTTAAGAAGCATTTTTGTCACCTTAAAAATAATTTTTCGAACAATAACATAAAATTGCGAATCAAAATATATCCAACTATACTATTACGAGATCAGAATCTAAAATCGAATTGCACACTTTTCATGGCAATAGTGCACTAAACGCAATACGATAATATAATATTTATATTATGATATAAACTTGCCTGAGCTAACTATAATCCGTGCCCGTAAACCAAAACTCACGATTGAAAACGTCTTAAATTGCGTACTTAATTTTAAAATTCCGACAAGCACAAGAGATGAACAGTTATAATTTATTGTTATTGACTTAGCGTTTTGAACATTTAATGAGTCAATCTGTATTGTTGCATTGCCCTAGTTCATCATTATTTCCATCCTTGTAAACCATTTATGTTTTATTATGTATCTCGAATCATAATACCCATATAATACATGATATAGATATAGTCTTTTTGCATATGATGTTACTATAACCAAAATATAAGAACTCAAATTTAACACGATAAATAGATTTGGAAAAGGTTACTATTGAGTTCAAGACTTTGAAAAACGTACCTGCAAAAAGTATATATTTGTTAGACATTTTTTTTTTCATTATTAGTAGGACTGTAATAATAGAACGGCCTAAATATTATCTAGAACCATTATGGGCAATATGTACCATTTATATTTTATATTAATTAAATATATTTTTTCTTTAATTTAGATCAGTTAACACTGTTTACGTCTATCTTAGACCTCAAGACAATTTTAATTTCTTTAAAAACCATAGTACCGTGTGCCCATAACATTATGGTACTCATTTGAAAAATATCCAAATTATAAAATAATGTATACACGTTAACATAATGTTATGTATATTTGTCGAAACAACAAAAACAAAAACCTCGTTAATAACCTAACCTTTATTGTTCACAGGAAATAAATACTTTTGACCTAAAGACATAATATTTTTTCCATCCGGTTGGATGAGAGATTAGCCTGTAATTTGCGGCGTAAAAAGGAATTTAATACTTTGAAACTTTTTATTTTTCCACGCATTAGTCATTTACACAGAATATAAATTGATAATCTATATTACATTGATTTTTTTTCAGTAAGTATGATATAATAATATTATTTTAGTTGGTTTTCTAAAGTTTGTTTTTATTTACTAATTTTTTATATACTCTTATTGAATCGACGCATGTATGTATAATTATAAAAATAAAAAACACCGAAATTCTCATTGGTAAAATAATAAATCTTTTAAATATCCTATATTTTTAGAAATTGTTATTAAAGCTTATAAACTTATAGCTGTTTGTGTTGGACCAAACACATAATTATGTAGTATGTTATGTAAAACTAATAATAAGTATATAGAGTTATATATCTATAGTTATAATATATCTTGTGCTCTAATTATTATCTAATATTGTATGTTGTTATGAACATTTTGATTTTATATATACCTACGGTTTTTGTCTGATTTAATTGTTTAAATGTTAACAGAAGAAGGTTGTGACGTGGCCAGATGGTGACCAGTTAAATATAAGATATCTGAGGACAGTTGTTGGACTCTATAGATATAATAACCGTAGCTCGGGGGTTGATAGATACTAAGATCGTAAATAAGTAATTTAAATTGCTAGTCATCCGATATATGATTATTTAGTTTTTTTTCTAAATGTATTTATTCATATTTATTGATATATTTGATGTTTTTAGGGCATATTTAAGGTTTTACTGGTCATATCACAATGATTTTTAGTGCTATAAAATCCAAACCCTGATAATAAGTTTAAGTAATGTTTTCAGTTTGGAAGTGGTCTGCAGATTGTGCTGCAGTGTCTTACCTTCGGCCGGATCATCGCCTCCGTCGTCGTCTGCGTTCATCCAAGCGTCCAATAGGTCGAACGGAGTGCCGGACGACAGCAACAGCCCCTGGGCTCGGATCATCCGAGAAATGTCGTCCAGGCTGGGAGGCAGTCCTTCGACTTGACCACCGACCACTGGAAAGACGTCTGCGGCGGCGGTGGCTGCAGCGGAGGCACACGACCACCACGACAGAACGGCGGCCGCGGCGCAGACGACGAGCTGGCTGGACGTCATCTGGTCGATCGACGATGTATAATATTATAACAATAATATTGGTTAGGTCAGGGGTTTTGGCGCGAACGCGTCTGCGGAGGATCGATGGGCGACTGACGCAAGTTTATCGAGAGCGGACGACTTAGGGCACGAGCACAGTTCGCAGTGGTGCCGACGGACCGCGAGCCAGACGCTTTTATGCGCGTTCCGGGCCGTGAGCGTCGCCCACAAACGCCGTTGACCGTGCAGCGTCGAGCACGCGTTTTCCGGGACGCAGTGGGATATGAAATAATAATAATAATAATATCATTATTATTGCTGCTGCACTGCACAATGCGACACGACGTAATTAATAACGACGCCGCGCGCCCGTGTACAGGGTGATTCTCGGAACCCATCGCTGTCCGATTTCGAAAATTCGTATTAATTTAAAAAAAAAAAAATCGAGTTATAGGCGGTAGGCAGTGTGATTACAAGTACAATAATTATGTAATACGCAGTCATCGAGTTTCGATAACTCGAATCTCAAAGGAAATGAACATATTAAATTCAACTTGTATATTTTTATATAAACCTCAAACACAACTCGAAAACACTTCAAATGGCAAGGGAAAAATTCGATATTTCTAGGTTCGACTGTATTTGATATAATATAACCATAAATCACGATTGAAGATAATATACGTTAGATCTAAGCACGAATTAAGGTTAAACGGCTTATTTAATTAATAATTTACTGAATTCGTGGATCTATGGTAAGTAAAGTCAAGTCTCGACTACTCGAAGCTCGATCACTCGACAACTCTAATTTTTTACTCGCCCCTTAAAGTGTTTTCGAGTCGTGAGTGTATATAACTCGAAAAATACACAAGTCGAAATTATTTTTATTCCCCTCGATATTCGAGTTATCGAGATTCGACCTCGAGTTATCATATATTTTGTAAAATAATTTGGTTTCGATTTACCGTATTAAGAAATAATACCAGCTGCTATCGCGTTCGATATGACTCCACACATCCTCGGCACACATTGCAGCTAAATCCGTTCAAAATAAGGATCATTTTTTATTCGACACTGTCTTAACAGCAGACAGAATTTCGTTACCAATCGTTATAAACACAATACATGACCTTTATCGGCAACGAAAATAAATAGAAAATGCTTCATGAATAATGCTATTCGTCGTTAAAACGGCAAATCAAATATTAAAAAGTAGATCGTTTGCCTGTAATTTACGGTTGCCGTTCTATATATCAAATCGTAATAGGACGAAGACTTTTCAATCACCCTGTATTCACATTATATACATCCATATTGCACACGGTTGCGTTAATTTCCACGAACTCGATCGAGTCTTATGTTCATAATATGTATTTTTTATACGACTGTGGTGTGCACGGTGTTTTCTCCGCGCGCGCCGCCTCAATTACAGTGCGCCTTTGGCGTGTCTAATATTAAATATTATATTATTGTTATACTTAATTTTTACACTGCAGTCACTGCCACCGCGGTTTATTCATCAATTTATCCTCGGTTTAAGTACTATAATACTGCTTATAAACAAAATATCGTAGGTTTTGACATCGTCGAATTCGTATATAAGGAGGACCCTAGCTGCAGGTCCTGCAGGACCGATTCGAAGACACATCCACGCCGCTTTTATTTGACACTAATTTATTATTGCTGCTGTGGTATTTTTAGCAATTTTCACGCACTGTTTAATGAGTTTAGCATTTTGGATCCTGAGCTGAGCGATGGCAATATAGTGGTTTTACAGTAATGTTTATCATTTTTTTTTTTTTGGTAAACAACACTTGATCTAGTCGGTAAATACGTGTACACACTTTTAAGTATAAAATTGTATTTTATTGTAGTTTTGAGAAGTCGTGTTTTGGATATTTTTGATAAACGTATAAGGAAAACACTATTGGCAAATGACACAAAGGAACGGCTCCCAATAATCCGAGATTTGTTATGTCTCCGTAATTTTGAAAATAAAATATTATAAGATTTGAAATTTACATCAAGAATACGTTATAATTTAGTAGGTACCTACTATACCTACTATAAAATTCTATTCCACCATTACCACAACAATAAAGACAATTATTAAGCATTTCACTGATACACTCAATTTTACACAATTAAACAGTACCAAGCCATCTTAGACTCGGTCAAAATAATACATTTTTGTTCTAAAACATATTTTTTGAATACCAATTATTATTATATCACTGCGTCAGAGAAAAATAATAATTGTTTTAAACCTATAATCTGTAATATTGTTTGACTTAACTCAAAAACAAAAAAATATGAATGTTTATTTCTGCGCTTCTTAAACATTTTAGGTAGTTATATAAATAGATTCGTTATTTTCTAATTTAATATAATTTCCAGCAAACGTGAGTGTTGTAATGTTTGGCAGAAGGTAGGACGAGCAATCTGCAGTATTAACAGATTCGTGTATACGAGATGAAACCCCGCGAAAAACTTAATAGTAGGTGTATCGTATCATAATATATACAATATAAGGTAGTACACAAACGAGTACATGAAGCGAACGTACATGTATATATGATATATATGTATACATATATACATGCATATATAATTTATATATAATATATATAGTTAATGCCAACACTAATATTGAAGGTGTTAATTTCGAGCTCAATTCACGCTCTGTATACGTTAACGATTAGTATTTCTCAGTTGTAGGCGCACCGTAGATGACTTGTGACTTTGACCACGGACACCGCGGTTGGTTTCCTCTCGTATGAGCGGAAGATAAAGAGAAGAACCAACGTGGTTTTAGAATCAAGAGACGCATTAACTTCAGTAGGTATTTTTACACTCGTACTCGGGCTCGAATAATACTGCAGTGTTTATATTTTATTATCTTGGTGAATCGTTATTATAATATTATTATTATAAGTGTTATTATTTATCATTTGCAGGTCGAGTCACGACCCCGTGATGAGCATAATATTGGCCACAGCGAAAATGGATGCTAAATGTCGCGAAATAGTGTTGAAATCAAACATGTCACTTGCAATATAACATTTTGGCTTTCATATCAAGGTCAAATTATTAATAACGTTCGAGAAAATTATCATCCAGTCTAAACTTATTTTGTAGGAACAAATATATTTTATTTGTTTGAAGTTTAAATGCCGTTGATAAAAACGATGTAATTAACGACTGCAGTCGAAGCGGAGTAAGATAATATAATATGTTATAAAATAATTTGTAGTAAACGTTCTCAATTGTTTTCGAAATAATACAATGATAATTGTGGAAATTATACGTCTGTGAACTATATTATTAATTATAAGACGGATTTGGATCAGGTCCGATTGATGAAAACTCAAACACTATTTTTGTATGTAGGTACACTCATATTAGTCACTAACGAGTAGCAAGGTCATGCATGTAGCTATTTAGAACACTAACCAATTTGTAATTCCATTTTATTACTTTTATCCTAATGATCTCGGAAATGTAATGTTATGCTAATTTATTTCCTTAAAAGATAAGTTATAAGAAAGACACGGATGGGTTGGAACGACAAGTATTATACTGTTGTTGATCCTGAAAAATATTTATATATTATTATTTTCATTTAACGGTTGGAGATTTATTTAAATAAAAATGTAAGCCAATTTAAAATATCATCTTTTATTATTATTGCACTGTTGTTGATTTAACTTTGGTATAAAAATATAATATGCATAATCTAATATATTTCTATAATGTTTGATTGTAGAAGACCTAAAAATACGTGCATTCGTTTCGGGGATTTATTGATACCGTCTAAACTAACTGTTCAGGAAAAAGGTTTATATTGATTCCACCGGCTACTGTTTATAATATCTACATATCCATTCCGACGGATCTTGTATGCATATTTTAAAATATATAGTCTATATACGATAATTTAGACAATTTTGTAGTTATAAATTATACACGTACCTAATATTAGTATTTAAATAATATTATGTCTATGAGAATTGGTCACATATGAATATATTGTAAAATGTATAGGTAAACTAATTTGTATAAAATAATAATAATTGTATAATTCAAAATTAAAATACATTAAAACATTTATTTGGCAAAATATCAAAAAAAAGTGCTTTTAACAAATAAAAACATGCATTGAAAATGCCTAAGTTCCTATATTAACTAGGTCCAAATATTACCAAAAGTAGTTATAAACATTAATTATTGATTATACAATAATAATTACAATCACAATACATTTAACAGTATATTGACATATGCATATTAATTAAATACAAATATTATAAATTAAAAATATAAAATTTTCTAAATTATACTAAATAGACTATACATTATAAAAAACATATGCATGGTGGAGGGGGAGGGGTGGGGCTCAACAGTATCGACGGAAATCGATGAGTAGATAATATTATTATAAACAGTACCCGGCGGAATCAATAACTTGCGGAATCGCTATAAGCCCTTCGTTTCAACTGTGTTTTATCTGTGTACAATTATGTGCACCTAATCTTTTTTTTGTCATAAGATAAATTGTTACTTAAAGCAACACTATTATAACAGTTCTAAAGTACTAATATATTATGAACTAAAGAAAAATTGTATAAGTAGAATATTGTTAAACTCAATATCCACATTCTTATAAATATCTAAAGAGTAAAGACAGCTTAAATTCAACAAAAAACATGAAAAATTTAATTTTATCACAAATATTGATGTTTATAAAAATTGAATCATTGATATGTTTTTAATGATATGCACTACGGAAAAATCGGGTAAATACAACATTCTTAAATTCAATTTCAACTTTTTTATGTACCTCAAAAACAGCTAAAAATCAAAATTTTTTGTGAAAAATT